>CABPRJ010001911.1:260030-431282 GCA_902439185.1 Cinara cedri | reverse complement strand
CCCCCTCCCCGCGGTATATTACGTTGCCGCGGCCGGACGCCCGTCACGTTTTTATTCGCCCGGATCACGCACGCCGCCGCCGCCACCGCCCCCCGATGGGTGTTCGTTGCGGGCGTATACGGCGGCGGCGCGATTTTTCCGCCGCCACTGTCGTCTGTTGCGGCGCAAAGTCCATTATCCTAAGTACAGGTACAACAGCGCTGTGGCCGTCACGGGCGTAACTGCAGCGATAACCGCGGCCGCATTTACGTGATCGCGCCTTTATGGGTCGCGGCGTGCCCGCGGCCCGAAATCCCGGCGACCGTATCGATAAGCGCACTCGATACTTTATCGCCTAATCCCACAATGAACATCCGCAAATTCCCTCCCGGGGCAGCAGGGTAAACACACCGTGATCAGTTTTGTTTCCTTTTCGTTTTGCTCGTTCGCAACGGTGTAATTCGGGTTAGATTATTGATGGAGGGAGTGCAGATGAGGCATTTTTTTAAAAACCGTATTAGAGGGCGGGCTACGGAACTATAACCAAGGCCTTTTTTCAAGGGGTAGGTTTTTTTTGGGGGGGGGGGGACATCGATATGTACTGCTGATGGTTGCGCACCACTGTTGTAGATAGGATGTTTGGAAAGTAAGTAGAATACATAACAGTTAAGTTAATTTACGTCTGTTAGATAAACGAATAACTGAGCACTTTTCAATTTTATCAAATTATTTACGAGGATAAAACGTTTGAAATTTCTGTAGATTTGTCGAAAATATCGTGCTTCCAACAACGTAAAGTAAACGAAACCAAATTAATATTTACGTTTTTAAAATTGAACTGCACGAGACGTAGGAGAGGGACGAACTGGTACCTGGTTAACAAATATTTACATTGAAAAACTAATACACCGATGTAGATATATTGGTATACGAACACTAGACTTATAAAAAAATCGTACGTACAGAGTTACTACGGGTTCGTTACGTCTTTTGCAAAGTGTATCTGCATGTTTGAAACAACGGGTATTATAGGTTGTAGATATTTCTATTGCCCACCGTGTTTCACAGTGCTCGAATTGACAAAACAAAGTAAGAGGTACTTCAAAGAAAATTAGCGTCCATTGTAATCATTGAATTTTAAGCGACCCACGGAGGCTTTACCCACCCACACCTTCCTTATACCAATTTTCGTCTGTGGTATTTGTTATGATTTCCCAACGAAAGTGAGAAAAAATACTCTAGAAACGTTATTAATCGTATAATTTTTTTCTGCCGGAACCGCCGTAGGTAGGTGCTAAACCAGACCGAGTATTTATTCGACTTTTCGCGGATTTATTTTTGTTCTTTTGGATAAGTAAACAGTACAAAGGTTTCGATATCATTCATTTACAAGAATTATAAGTACCACCACAAGGCGTTGCGGTTTAGCGAACGACGATATCGTTATTTCCGTATACGAAAAAAAACGGGATAACGTAGAATATAAATGGGATTGAAAAAAAGAATAGTGTCAGTAAATATACTTAAGTTAAGTATCTTACTAAACTCAACGAATAACAATATTTCAAAGAAAATACGACTCCGAGTGAATCGGTTCATCTTTTAAGCGTTTTAATTTAATTTTTTTTTTTTGATTTTTAATTTAAATCGAACATTCTATTAACCTAGAAAATCATTTACAATTTTTCGCGATTATTAAGGTTTGTTCTTTTTCGACATTTTATACTTCGAATGCGTTTTATAAATAACAATTGTTGATCATTTTCAACTTAGTATATTATTTTTATTTCGTTGTGTACTCATCAAGTAATACGCAATTATACAACTGTATACGTATTTACATTTTAGATTATTATATTGTACGTGTATGTGCACTATTATCTGTTGAGTAATTTATAATTATACATTTTTGTTGGGCAGTCGATCCTCAAAGGTAAAATACATTCTTAGTAGATCACTACCAAAAAAAATTTGGCCACTCCTGCCCTGTGCCATCAATATACGCATAATACATTGGAATACTAGATTTTAAATAATCTAAATTGTAGATTTTTAGAAAAATAATGATGATTTTTGTTAAAAAAAAAATTTAAAAAAACAATTGTACGCAAAACAATAACAGACACGTTTTAATAAACAGAAATAGTTTAAATACAAGAAAGTTGTGCCCGTTTAGTTTATACAATTTTAGTATCAGCGGCGTGATTGTTGAAGAATGAGTGATGGCAAATAAAGGGATATTATGTTGTTCCGACGACGGTGTCGATTACGGTGCCAAAGACAGCAATAATACGACTTTTTTTTTTTTTCGAAAAAAAAAAAATGTTTGTTCTTTTTCCCATCTTTTTCTCAACCTTTCCCATTATTCGTCATCTCTACGCCGCCGGACCCAATGTCACTCCGGGGTGACTCCGGGTCGCCCCGGTTAAGAACCACTGGTCTATACGCCGTGCGCTAATAATTATTGCCCCGACCCGTTCTACAAAGCATACCTGCCGCAGTTCAGCAGCGTATATATTATAATAATTTAGCGTTGCAATATATTATTTATAAGAACACAAAACGGATTTCGGGGTGGGCTTCCGAGAGGATGATATAAAGTGCGTCTATATAATGTACAAAGTATTATTCGTGCCCGACACGAGTTAACACGATAAGCTGGAAGTGTATAGCGGACCGCCGCGGCAGTTCATAATACCTTCATTTCTCTTGATTATATCCGTGTCGACCGGATTTCCCCTAAAAACTACCGGGCGCGCGGAGCAGAGTCAGCGAAACACTGCAACTTTACAAAATATCATAATAATTATTAAGCGTTAATTAAATGCGCTATAATGTTAAAAATTCGACGCTTTACGAAAAAAAAAAAAAAAATGAAAATCTAATCAAATTCATAATTAGCGCGCCTCTGTAACAATAGATAATACTTTATCAACAACGCGAGTGGAATTCCGCGGAAATAAAAAAAAAAAAAACCGTCGATACTGCTGCTGATAATTTTGTCAACGAGTTGAGAAGCTAAAGATACGCTAAGATATTTTTTACGTTTCACTGTAAGTCAAATATATTTTATCATGTTATCTGTAAGCGACTGTTGTTAACAAAATACGATTCTGAGCGATGTTCGCGTTTGTAATACATGTTTTCGAATGTCGTGATTTTTACAGTTTTCGTAAAAGTTTAAACTCAAAACGCTTTTAAAACAAAGAAACTACTACATTTCGGTAAACTTTTTTTAACCACTATAGGTACAACTTATGATGAACGTCGTGTAAAATTTTCAGTCATTATTTTCGGCCAAAATAATTTTGTCCATAAAAAAAAAACATAAAACCAGAAAATAATGTTTTCAAATTTTCGCAACATCTATAAAATATTTATAAAGTATTCTGCGAAAATTGTGGGTATCTACGATTATTTTTAACTGAATCATATAAAAAAAAAAAATAGACAAAACTTACCCGTTTTAATTATTCTGTTTTCACTACTATTTTTCCCAGTTTCTCCAAATTATTAAAAAAACTACAAGGCGAATAAAACATTAATGTTTACGTGCACTGACTTGATCCAAAATTCAAAAAATGGAACTCTTGTAATTTTTAATTGGAGTCGGATTTCTGTTGGCAAAGTGGTTTCCTGACGGAAAATAAAATATAAGCGCATATCATAGTAAAACCGACAAATTCCTCGTTAAAATATTAAGGGTCAATTATCACAAAGGAAATTTTACCCCACCCCCGTTCAAATTTCTCAAGTGAAATTTCACCATTTGATAGATCATTTTCGAACGAAATTTGACCGACTGGGGGGGGGGGACGTTTGTCAATATTCTCGGTGACCTCGTTGCAGATATTCCGAATTACCTCGCCGCACTGAACTCCACGGTTTAATTTCAAAATATAACGATGTCAGAAATTCGGTAAAAACTGATCTTTTTAAATACGCATTATACAATTTTAAATTAAAATGGAAATACGATGCGATCCGTATAAACAGGACCGGACTGGGCATTAAAGCCTCGTCGGTGATTCACGTACGAAAAGCCGCGTACACGATAATAATATTATAGTGTTCGTATAATTTATTTAAAACAAAATAATATACTCGTAGGTCATACGAAAGCCGGGTATAGTGTTTGTATGTATGTGGAAAATAGTCCCGGTTTTAATTGTCTGTTTTTTTTTTTTTTTTTTGTATACAACAAGCTGCCGCCGTGCAATTAAAAAGTTTCTAAATAAATTTAATAGATAAATTACCATACCATATAGATACTCGCACAACAAAAATTAATAACAATGTTTTTTCTTGCGTCCGCGTTACCAAGGTAACCCATAAGTCGGCTAAAATAATTTTATTTGTATTATACTGGAAACACCTCAGATCCGGATTTCAGAGAAGGCCATTTAACAAAACGAGCGGGTTACGATAGCTATAAAACCTTCTCCGGACAATGTAGAACCACTTATTAAAGTTTGATGGCGATCGGACTAATGGTCTAAGCAACGGAATAGAACCACAAACAGACATACGTTCATTCATTTATATATAATATCTCTACATAATGCACGTGGGTATGAAAAGATAGATTTTAAATATGAAGGTAGACAGACAGTTATAAATTATATATGTATCAGTCATTTAGAGAATTGACTAGTGTGCCATTATATGTTAATACGGGTACTTAATTCGAACAGCAAATCAAATCGAATGTCAATATCGATAGGCTGCTAGACGATTGATTTAAATAATCATGTTTCTAAGATCTATTATCACAGTGATGGTTTTATTGCAATTGAAAATTATTTCCATTCCCGTGCGAATATCAAATGTTACGAAAATCGTAAATATAAAATATATACTATACGGCCTTTCAAAACGTGCATGTAACCGGACACCGCTCACAATTGATTTTCGTTACCGATGATTAATCGTCGCGCACAGATATAACATTGAATTCTCCTCTGTGCGCTGCCATTCCAACGTCTAACCCGCAACAGTGGCCCACCATTCGTGCAAAGTACTCCAGTTTTTTTTACATCGTTATATTTAAATTATTTTAAAATGAATAACTTATTACAATATAATCAAGTATTCTTATAGCTATAACAAAGATTTTCATGTTAAATTCCGGTTTCGCGGTGTCTAGCATAAGCTTTCATCGTTCCGGTTGTTCATTAATCATATCGAATTAATTACACTGTCATTCGGATATTAATTATTTCTGAAAATAAAATATGACGATATGCGCGTTGATGCAAGTCAATTTATACAGGTCAATAGGCTGTAGTGAATTCACCGTCGATATTAAGGGCGAACAAATAAGGGAAACGTGATATTTCGGAATAAATAATTCAAAAAAGTATTTGCATTAGTTATTTAAAAAAAAAAAAAATTAAGTATTTCTTGAAAAATTGACTGTAATATACAATTATTCAGAACATTTCTGTGTACTTGCACCGAAATAACCTCAATACATTTATTTGGTTAACACTTATTCTTTTGAATGGCAATTCGTGTTTGAAAATGTTTTAATGATGTAAATACATTGACTGACATTATTTATCACATATTCGGGCTGAAAGTCATTTTAGTTGTCAAAATAATGGTTTTTACGATATATAATCTACATTTGCTGACAATAATAATTGCTGTACACACAAATTGTCAAAACGGGCGCAAAAATAAATATATATTTGTGAATTGTCGACAACGCCTTATGACATTCGTGTTTATTTAAAAAGTCGACAAAGAGGTGCTTTGACACGATTGAGAATGAGGTGTGTGTGAGAGAGAGTGTGTGCGAGGACGACGTGGGTGATCGGGTCAAGTGGAAGTTTAGGACGAGAGTGGCCGATCCCAAATAGTAGGGATGAAGGCGAAAGAGAAGACAATTTAAACAGCCAACAAATCGCGTCTATTTTAGACGTTTCAATAAGTAAAAAAAAAACAACGACAAAATTATTTTGGATTCTGAGTGGAGCGAGGAATGTATTGGTTTTACAAAAATGTTTATTTATTTGTTTTATTATTATTATTTTTTTATGTGAACGCTTTTTCTACCAGAAAACTCATTCCGATTATCAAGTATACCACCTTTTCTGAAAGGTTCTCTATGTGGTTCTTTAAAAATGTTATTGTTTGACATTCTCATCAATATTCGAGATAATGAGGAGAATCTGGTTCTTTAGGTTAAAAAAGATTAAAAATAAGGTTGTCATTGATAACCATTTTTATTTATTTTTTGTTATTATTTTAAAAAAATCTCTTTTAAACGCACATTTTTGTAATCATTTTACCATAATATGACGTAAATATTCAACTCCGCTCAGAATCGTTTTTTGTTAGCAATGTTTTATCGTTACTTACAGATATACATTAAATTTCCGTCTGTATCCTACCTTCCTAACTTCTCACCTACAACAGTGAAGTATGTCCGTATTTTTAAAAAAAAAAAACGACAAAACTTTTTTTTTTTATAATGTGTTCATTAAAAATAATAAAAATATTTTTCTTCTAAAAATCTAGGGTAGTAATACGTTAATAGTTTACATTTTCGTTTGAAATAAAGTCAAAACCATAGAAGTGGTGTTTTTATAAATTCTGTAGATTATTTAAATATATGCTTAGGAACTCAAAATTCAATATTAAGATTCCAGGAAGTATAGATATGCAACACATTTAACTAAAAAAAAAAAAAAAAAAAACAAATTTAAAACTGGGACTTTTACTACAACGTAAATTTATCATTCAGACCACTACATAGAGCCTTGATTAAAATTGTACATTCGGTGGACATGTATAATGTACAGTGATAAAATTGTATATTTAAACAAAAGAACGGGGCTTGTAAAATAAAAAGGTTTTCTTTTAATTTTACATAATAGTCAATAGTCTATTTATAGAACCGTATGGTTCACGCTATATCAGGCCTTTTCATATTTTAATCACTGTTTTTTTTATCACTAATTAGAAAAATATATAATACGATACATAAAAGTCGGACATACTTCGGATGAATGGGCCATTGTTATAGGTGAAATGTTTGGAAGGTAGAATATAGAGAGGAATTTAATGTATATCTGTACGCAAAGATTTGATTACACACAAAAAACTATTCTGAACGGAGTTCGGTTACACGTGTTATTGAAGACCGTACAATTATTACTTACTAGTTTCGCCAAAATTTGATATTAAAATGATAATAATATTGCATCAATACGCACTATTCCAACACGATATTTGGGGGGGGGGGGCAAATGGCACCGTTGCCCTCCTTGGATCCGCCGATTCAATTGTTGCCGTTTAGCGCAGCCACAGTAAAACAAATATAAAAACTTTTATACAGTACTAAACATATGACACCAAATAGTTTTGTACTGAACGAATGATACGTATTTTATACGTTCCAAGTTTTTCTCGCAAGACACGTTTTCGAGCCAAACAACGTGGTGCCATCTTAACTTTTTTTTAGGAGAGGGGTTGAGATCGAGCACAATTATATTATTCGTCGATACCTTTTTTTTCGTTCTTTGATTTCTTTCTTTTTTTTTTTTTTTTTTTAATACGAGACGCAACTCGCGTATATTGGAAATGACACCGGAACACGAGTCGTTCTATGATATATATATATATATAATATAGTGTGCAGTAGACATATCGATTTGAACATACTTAATTTCGAACATAACCCGTCGCCCGTGGCTTTTGGCGATGTTAGTTCGAATATATACATTTGTCTCCTGCAGTTTTGGCTGCTCTCGGCCAACTCGATTACGTTTCGGCTGGGTCCAAAACCCAGTGTATAGTGTATGTGAACACGTCGCTCGAAAACCCGTACATTAACGCGTAAAACAATAATAACATATGCACTCTACAGCGTTGTCGGTTTTGACTGAAAATCCATATACTTCGTATACATTACAAATGCCGTCTGTATAATATATTATTATACAGATAACTACGCTATAGGTATTATATTATCTACGCTTGAAAGTTTACGCAGTTTTTTTTTTTTTTTATAAAAACCAAATTTCGTAAAAAACTATGCACCTACGTTTTTTTCAACGGCGGAAGATGGCGGTGTCTACAAATATTTAGAAAATGTGAATTATATACATAATGTAATGATTCAACAATACAATTTTAAATACCTACTCGCGTGTACATGTCAGTTACACATAAAGCCGTTTTCTCTTGAGGTTATTTCACACTATACTATTATATAGTCTATAAAGTAAAGTGTAAATACGCAGATTGTTATTTTATCAGGTAGTTTATGTATAGTATTCAATGCCAAATAGTAATAATATTATTTTATTGTTCTATAAAACGGCTAATGGGGGGGAAGCCTTTTGTCGCTACTATTCGTAAACTTTTCATTGGTTTGTATACTCAAAGTTGTTTTTTTTTTTTCCAAATGAAATAATATCTAGGGTGGGATAATATAATATAGTTTACCGTTGAACAAAAAACGACCGAAAGATCCACCGCCGGAGGTCTGTCGAAATTTTAAAATGACACGCGTAAAAGAAAAAACCAGGATATACTTCGCTCTGCGGATAATAGGCCACCGTTGTTTAGGCGGGAAGTTGGGAGGATAGGATAAATATATATATATATAGGTTATTTTATTATTGTTATGTATAAGATAATTTAATTTATGAATCATTGCGAACTAAAAACGATTCTGAGCGGAGTTCGGTTAAACATTTTTGATAAATTTAAATTGTACTAATTTATAACTGAAAAACAATTGTTCAGTTGTTGATGTTTTTAACGAATTATATCAAAAATATGAACTATAGAAATGCCGATGAAAATAAATTACAAAAACTCGTTAATTCCAAATATATCTAAAAATTGATAACTCGAAAAATGCACGAAAATATTTTTAAAACTGCATCTAGTTTAAAAACAGGTAATATTCGGTGAGTGTTTTAGATGTTTACGGTCAATTGATGAATTACAACAAAATAAATGTATACCAATTGTTATGCATTGCGTATTAAATATTTCTGTTTTTTTTTTTACATTAATATAAGAATACTAAAAGGGAAATTTAAAAAAAATACCACCTCACTTTAAGACAAATTTTGCTACCAGAAACCACCATTGGCGATGTTGAAGATTGCAGCAAGGTGTTCTTGGAAAAAAGAAATTATTCACAGACAGAAGAAAAGCACAGATCATATCGAATATCCAGTTCAATACTGCAACTCAAAAAAAATATATAAATATCTAAAATGCGTTAATTATACACCGTTTTCCCCCCTATTCATATCAAACACGCACAGTACAAATTATTCAGAACTAGATAACACTCATTTCATTTTAGAATTACATGTTTTAATTTAACATTTTATCGGGTTCTTAAGTGTATCAAGTACACTTATTAAAATAAGTTCATGCATCTTTATAATATTATTAACATTGCAAATATAAAATAATGACATCAGTGTTTATCAGAAATTGAACGCATACCTTATTAATTTCACATTTTTTATGCGTTTTATTCGTTGAATTTTTGAATTATTTTACTGTAAAAAAACTGGATGTCTGAAACTGGATTGTCGATTAATATCTTTGTTCTCGGCTGAAGTTAAGTTTTGGGAGTTTTTTTTTTTTTTATAATTATGTATCATGTAATTTTGTTCACTTTATTTTTCGGTCTAAATGACATAAGTATAATATATAAAATAAACATTAAATATGCTATATTAAAAATTAAAATATCTTAATTCGCCGTAAAAATACAATTCTATAGTTTTAATTACCTAGAATTATGTGATACAAGCGAACTTGTTGTTCCTAAGTAACTTGTTTGCGGTATGCATAACAAATTGCTATGTTGTTTACAAAACGTATTATATATAACACTACCTGTTCCGCCCGGCTTTGTATGCATTATAATATACACATTAAGAAATAATAATTTAAATATATGTCCCGTATTTAACGGGATAAAAACGTAAAACGAAAACGAAAAAAATTAAAACGTCAATGTCCGTCCTTGGAATCGAGTCACTTAGCGAGTGCGATTTCGCTACACGAAATCGCGTGGGCCCGGAGAATTTTTTTAATAAAATTTCAGACATTTTCTGGTAATCGTTTTGCGCGCTCCGTCCGTCCAGCGTTATAATGTTTTACCATCCCGAAAATAGCTACCCGCCCGAACGTTCGTTTGCTATTCATAACACCCCTCTGAAGACGAACCGCGGCCGCGTCGTGAACAAAAAAAAAAAAAATTGGGCAATTAATATTAATAAAAATCTCACCCGGTCATCTATGTGATACGTATAGAGTTTGTTTAAAATAGACACGCCGTGTATCATAATAAATGTGCTTGTATCGGTGACGGCGGCGGCGTATTATTATTATTATTATTATTATTATCGTATGAGACGAACACTAACCATTATAATTAGTGTCGCCGGGTCGTGGCAGTTGGCGTCATGCCCGTCCGATTTCGGTCCCCGAGGCTGCGTACGGCTGGTATATCGGTACGTAATCGCGAAAATCTCGTCGGTACCCGGCGAACACGACGACGGTAAAAATAATGATAAAAACGGTATGGTTCGGCCAGGACGTTTTTCTCCGATTGAATGTTTTACCACCGAGCGACGCAAACGACACCGACGACAATCGCGCGTTACGTACGCACGCGGCCACACGGTCACATCTCCGGGAGATTCGGAGATTTCCAGTGAACGTCCGCACGAGTACAGGAAAATGTCGAATTCCGCGGCGGATACACGCCGCGGCGCAGTAGCATTATACGTACGCTCGTACTGCGCGAGTTTATATCGGACAACGATTTCCCATTTCCCTCCCCCCACCCATCCGCGATTTTTCGTTATATTTTCGATTTTATCGCAATGATATTTCCATATTTTCACGCTACTTGTAATTTTATGCTAAAGCCGTACGAGATTCACTTTTCCCGATTTTAGATTCCGAGCGCAGTGATTGCGAGGACGCCCCCCTCCCCCGTAGGGTGATTTTCAGAAGTGGAACGAAATGAAATTAGATTCCGAAATCTATTTGTAGCATATACGGATACTAGGTCGGTATTTCTTGAAAAGAAATGATTAAGAAAGGGTATGTAATTATGTAGACATTAGTTTAAAAAAAAAAAAAAAACTGCCGAGTGCTGAAATCAAGACATTGTGACATTACACTGTTTATAGTTTAAATTATACACTTGTGTGGACAATGATAAGTAAAAGATAATCGTATCACATTAAATACTAAAATTTAATACGAAATAATAATTTATGCCTACCTTCGTGTACAGGCAAAGAAGTTTCTTTTAAATTTAATGCTTTGGAGTACACACATATTTCTGTAATTTACTTATTTTAATAAAAGTATTAACCATATAAAAAATAATATAATAGACAATGAATAACACTGAAGACTAAACACGATAGGTCAATGGTAAATTCACATTTAAATACCTATTACCTAATTTCATGTTTTCATTTACCTATACAATGTAAAATTCAATACTGTTGTTATCATAGGGCAAATAAAATAATGGACGAATATTCCATAATCTATGCTAGGCACGACCGGCTGCCATAGACGCACGCATCATATGCGTTCACATATAAAGTGATAAGCAAAAGTCTATGGTTATCATCATCGATAAAAAGAATATAATGGCATTTACTTTGAAGGATTCAAAGCGTACATATTTGTATTTTTGGATATTTTATTGTTTCCTAGTTTTTATTTGGTTTTTATACTGATAAATTTGTTTTGCTCGGGCATAAATGCTCAAGCATTTTACGGGAGTTTCGTGATAAGTAGTATTTAGGTGTTAACTAATAAAAAAAAAATTGTGCGTAATGCAGTAATTCGTATAGCGTTCTAAGTTGAAGTTTTGACGAAAAATAATTGTAACCTAACCCTCGATTGGATTATTTTTGAATTGAATGTGTATATTGATTCAACATATTGGATATTTAACCGAACTTCGATCAGAACCGTCAGCTATTTCGTCAGCTGCAATGATTTATTGAAGCGCATACATCGGATACAATTTAAATGCCTTATGATGTGTAGAATATATTCCCGGCATTTCACCCACTTTATATTATATGAAAATATAATTTGTTTATGCGGATAAAGTATGCAAAATACATTACTTACCGTAGGTGCGTGGTTTAAAAAAATCAATAGTATCGTTTTTTTATTATTATTATTATTATTATTTTTTTTTTTGTAACTGTATACAGCTCGTTCGAAAACGTAAATTTCGTAAATAATTAGAGCTTTTTTTCCACCTCAGTAAACCTATAATAGTAAGTATATTATATATATGTGCTCGTATATTTATCGCCGTCCGTGATGTCACATGACACCAAACAATAATACATTTTTGTCATTTTGGGTTATCAAAAGAGAGAGAGAAAAAATCGATTTCCCATACGTTATACCTAAAAAAAATAGACACGGATATACGATCATTTATTTTTCGTTTCTCATTTCTCCTGCAGTGTAGTAACGGTTATCGCGATTTCGTAAACCTCTTCCTGTAAAATGCGTCAAAACATATTTACTTTTTTTTTCGTCTTACGTGGGATGTAAAACGCTATCAAAAGGCGGTATTATTATTTTTTTTTTTTTATAATATCGCATATCTATAAAAAAATAATAAAAAAATATAATCTCGTACCTATTACGGCCATCGCCGGTAATAATTTAAAATCGAAAAGAGTGATGTTTTTTTTCATTATTCATATTATTCATGAGTACTATACATAATTGTTTTTACATTATATTTAAATAACGCATACATTTCACATTTTGAAATTAATAATAAAAATTGTCTGTTTTAATGGAGAACGATTTGTATTTATTTATTTATTTACGGAATTAATATTTATAATTGCTACATGAAAATGTATTTACAACACACGCGTGTAACGATAAAATAAAAATAATTTACAAAACAAAATAAAAAAGAGCCGGTACTGGGGATGGGAGCGGCCACTGTTGTAGGTCAGAAGTTGAAAAGGTAGGATACACAAGGTTATTTCATTTATATCTGTAAGCAACGATAAACCATTTCTTGACGAAAGACGATTCCGTTTGCAGTTCGGTAATACATAATTTGAAGTGCCGTAATTTTTTTTTTGCGATTTTCGTTTAAATTTGATTTCAAAATGTTTATTGAAAAAAAAAAAAAAAAAATCTATTGATAATTTTTGAAATTTTACCACGTCTAGGTAAGTCCAATATTAGTATCATTACTAAGTTTCAAGTCTCTACGTGTATTTATAGCTGAATTACAGCAAAAAACTTCCAGAAATTAAAATTCCTCATAGCTCAAATGTGGCTCAAAAGTTTTGGTGACGATACCGTAAGAAATAACATCAACATGGCAACAAAAAAGGTGTCTTATGAGTTTTCGATTAAATAATTTTTACGAAAAGGTCGTCCGTGTTTTTATAAAATAATGAAATAGTGAAATTGTACGTTTTCTACGTTTTTTCCCACTTAATTGCTTTTATTTAAATATAGCGTTGAAAGTCAAAATAATGACCTCTTTATAGTACAATCTAGACAACTTGAGCTTTCAGTTAAAGTTGCTACATGTAAAAATCGGAGCAATTTTATTCAGAAAAAACGTGTCCACACTCTAGAACAAAGAACAAATAAATAAACATCTTAGTAAAACCAATGGCTCCCTCGCTACGGTCGGAATTTGAAATGAAATAATTGAAAAAAAGCACTTTATATAATTTCATATTTTAACCAATCCACTTACAGCCATCATTTTATTTATGAACTATTTACCATTTTTAGAATATACGTATAACTGATGCAATATTGATTACATTTCTACGGTACACATTAACTGAATTGGTTGTTTTAATTGCAATAATATCAACGATTGTTTAGCGTTTTTTTTTTTTTTTTTTTGTGCGATCATTTATTTTTTCGTTTTACTATAGAATTTAGATAATTTCATTCCAGAAGCATGATTTCAAATTTTCCATACGGTTAAATAGAGAATTAATAAATCTTATTAAACAAAAACATTGTTTAAGGAATACATAAATAGTTAAGTAACAGTTAAACCACGGTTTAGCATTACTTAAAAAAAATTAAATTGGAAAATAGTGTTGGTAAAATAAAAAAAATAATAATTTTAAGGAAGCCTTAATCTCTAATTAAATATTAAGTGAAACTACTGTAAATGGACATTAAGTATACGTTCTAAATGTAAACACACGAGACATCGGGATTACCATTTATGTATAATGAACTCGCAGAAAGTCCAACTAATCATAAATTCCCTAAGGTAGGAATGTCTTATTTGAATAGGGAAGTTACTAATGAAAAAGACATTATATTATAATCTAATAATAATGTATCTTTAAACGAGTTTATTAAACTCGTTTAAAGATTTTTTTTTTTCTGTAGTTTTGTCTCGACTAATAATGTTTGTCCTCTAATTACCGCGAAAGAAAATAATAATGTAAACCTTATTTCGAAAATTGAACTGAAAAAGATGGACATTTTTAATGAATTATGGAATATTATTAGTTTTAAAACAGCTAATGGACCGATAAAATGTCTCCGATATTTTTGAAACGTACATTGTATTCGTACTTATTCCATTGATTACTTCTTTATTAAAAAATAAACCATTACACTCAGTTATTTTTCGAAATCAACGGAAGTCATCGTTTATTTCCCTTATTTTTACAAAGTTAAAAAAAGTATAACAAATAAATACCTAACCGTATAATATCTAAAATGATCATTATTCCCAAATTATTTTCCAAAATGGTCAATAGCATTATTACGTCGTTATGTAATCCATTAGCATTTCAAACAATGGGTTTGGACGAAATAGATCAACAATAACAACCTCATGCATATTTATACAATCGATCTTAGTATCGTTTAATGTCGTTCAATCACAAACAGATATTGTTCATATTGATCCTATGGAAGTTAATTTTACAGGATTAATTATAGGTTTACCGAACCATTTATTTCATGGTTTTCACTCGTTCATTTTGGACCGTACACAAATTATTAAACATGGTAAATATCTTTCCGGGAAAATCTATGTTATTCAAGAGCCCCTCTTACTTATCTCATATATTATTCTGTATCCTTATCCCGAAAGTTATTTTAAATTCGAAAGTATTTTTGTTTGCTAACGGTAAAAACATATTCAGAGATATTAAGTGCTTAGATGACGCTATTAAAGTGGAGTAAGATGTAGATTAATATTTATAAATTGTGTCAAAATAATTATTTATGTTTAAATGCGAATAAAGGTTCCACGATTAATTTTTCATTAAGAAGAACGTTTGTTAAATTAATTTATTCTTTGAGAATTATTAATTGATCAAGAGTATAAAAACAGTACAAATCCTTTGAATGAGGTTTGGTTTGAACATTTCTTTCAATAACCGTATCATCAAGTATTCCATTAGGAATAAAACGTCTACAAAATTAGTCTCATTAAAATGCACTTGTGCACACTTACCAGACGAATCTGCATTGAAAACGTTATTTTTAATTAATTTGTCTGTTCCCATTCCGATAATGTATTTCTTATCTAGAATCCGTATTCAATATAACAGCCATCAAGTTTTACAAAATTCAAAATAATTTACTTCGATATTTTTGTTTTCAATGCTATAGACGTAGCATAGCGTATGACGTTTAAATACTATTTTTTAACATATGGTGAGACAGCATTTTTTTTTTTCAAATTAAAATTGTTAAATAAAACACTAAATAATATATGATTGACTGTTTTAAACCCATCAGAAAATAAATATTAAAATTAATTCAATGAATTTCCATGTGAAAAACTTATTTTAAATTTAAAAAAATACTACTAATTACCAAGTCATATACATGCTAAATTCGTCATCATATGTTCTTATGGCTGCTGGTATGTATGTAAATGATATTGATTTGTTTTTTTTTTCTAACACGTATTTTAAATTGGACACACTGTTCAGATTTTAAGAATTATGTGTTTTATATTTTAGTATAAACTTTTTACAATCCAATGTAATAGACACGTGTTAACGCGTGCAGGCTTTTATTATTGTGTACAGAAATGTAGGAAAACGAATAGAAACCACTGATGGACGGTGATACGTGGATGAGATTGGCATAACATGGGAAGAACGCACATAGCTAACCCCAGTATCTAACAATGATGCGATGAAAAGGCGAAGAGAGGAAAACAAACAGAATATAATATTCTCTTGCAGTACGACTATAATAGTCTTTGTGTGTACGGTTTTTAAAAATAAATCAAAGCGCCGTGTAACGCGCGTTTTGTCGCTCGTTTTCAATCGGTTTTACGGTTCGTGTATTATATAATATTATATCAGAACAAAAATATATCATACGAGAATTTTATTTGTCTTTCCATTTGATGTGTATCTGCGGCAGCATCAACACAGCAGTGTAAATATAATAATATGTGTGTGTTTTTATTTTTTTGGCCACCGCCGTCGCTCGGTTCCGGACGCACAATAATTAATATTATTGACTGTTTCCGGTCGAAAACGTCATTCCGGAGGCGAGTAAATAACATATTTATATTATCTTCCATCAGTGGCGTGGCAACTAGACATTTTTGAAAATCAAAAATTTTAGTGGATTAACCTCTATTTTGAATAAGACATACACCACTGAATCTTTCAAAAATCTCGAGCAATATCCTCCTAAATAAGCGTTCGTCATGTCACTCTTAAAGAGATCCTTGATGGTTACTTACGTTTTCTCCAATTTTGTGAAATTAAAAAATAATTTTTTTTTTCAAATTTTAATTACCGTCTTTATAATAAGACTTTTCCACTAATCTACTGCCCGATAATAATTTAAGGGGAAGGGGGTCGACCAGAGCCATGTAAAGCTATTTGGCGCACAGAAGCTTCAATTTTTAAGCACCCCTCTCTTAAAGTCTTAAATGGAGATTATGTAAGGGATATCCCTCCCAATTTTATTGTTTTTTATTATTATTAAATTCATATTAAAGTTCCAACATTTTATTTTCCCCGAGTATGAGTCTACCTAGAAATCATATGCTACTAGGTTGTAATTACGCTCTTATAATATAAGAAAAAAAAATTTAAAATAATTATTCTGAGCAAAAATATTGAAATTAAAATAACTAACAGCTGATATAATATTTGTAGTATTATACATTTTATTTCAAATTTTATATTAATCACATAGGCACCACATAGTTTTGAAAAGCTAGAGTGGCCCAGGAAAAATTATTTCCCATTGTTCCCCTCTTAACATGGATCTGGGTTGTTAATGCGGACAAATATAATGTGAAATAAATAAACTACTTAGATATTGTTTGCATTTAAAATTGATAAAACAAATTTGAATTATAATATTTAAGAAATAATTAGGACACATGTCCGTTAAATATCCCGGGATATTTAACGGGATGCATAGGATCCTCAAGTATACCTCGAAGCCTGAATTCAACCCATATAAACAATATAAATATAGGACAATGGTTTAAACAGAGTTTTTTCAAAACGAAAATCGAATTAGTTTTGTCGATTTATGACGGTTAAGTACTTTTTGGTGACATGGATGAAAAAACCGATTGTCACGGGAAAGGAAATATGCCCTTTTTGTATCACAAATTACCGGATAACAACGATTGACTGTGATTGCAAAGACGGAGGTGGAAACGGGAGATACATGTTTTTATTAGTATTTTTTTTCGTTCAATATAATATATACGGGCAACGGCACTATATTATACAGCTAGAGCAAGTAAAAAATAAACGGCAGTGTTTTTTTTTTTTTTAATTCCAATGGTAGGATTGAATTCTAAGGGTTCAATGCAAAAAACAAAACAACTTTTTTTTTCAAAACTTTTTAGAAAACAATAAAATACTGTTTTAACTACCTGTTTTATTGCCCAGAACTAGTTATTAATCGTTCACATAATATATTTTACAGAGTTATCGTGTTTTTCGAAGAGATAAAATCCTAAAGGCAACAAATGAATTCCTTAATCTATACAGGTTATTAGAATCATTGAACCTAACATTTTTGTACAATGTACACATAATATAGTTCTGATGATTTGTTTTAATATCAGAAAACGCTTGACACGAATTTTGACAAAAACTGGAATTGTCTTGGTTTAACACGGAACCTTCATTTGGTTTTTCTAAGGTGTGTGTTTTTTAGATTCTGAGTGGAACGATAATGTATTGGTTTAACAATGATGTTTTTTTTATTTTTATTAATGAAAACAACTTTTCCACCAGAAATTCTACTCTGATTTTCAAACGCAGCACTTGTAATCTGAAATCTGACTGAAGTAGTACTTTCAAGAAGTCATTTTTTGAATTTCCGAAGAGTTTTCATAATAAATGGGAAAAACTGAAAGAAGAGTAGGAAAAACGGAAAAAATGTTTAAAATGTATTATTTTTAAATCGTAAATATTACGGCCTATTGAAATATGTATAACCGAACTCCACTCAGAATTGTTTTTCCTTAGCAATGGTTTATCTTTGCGTACAGATACACATTGAATTTACCTTCGTGGGGAACACTTCTCATCTACAACAGTGGCCCACCTATTGTGCAAAGTATATTTGTTTATTTTTAAGGATTACATTTCTTCTAAAAATATTGTTCCAACAAAAAAACGACAAAAACCTTTTTTATCGCATTTTTAATCTAGTTCATGAGTAAATAATATGTTTTCTAATTTTCTTTGTAGTTTGATTAATAAATAGGAAAAGCCGGGAGAAAAAGGAAAATAAAAACTGAAAAATGTACAGCATTACAATTTCATTGTTTAAAATATACATTTTCAATTTTCTATTAAAAATATTGTTCTAAAAAGAAACCCTTTTTGGTTGAATTTTCAGTACAGTTGATTAACAATGAAATCGTTTTTTGATTTTCTTTTTACTTTTTTTAACTATTGAGCATAACCGGAAATTACTTAGAAAGAACGATGAAGTTTACGAAAATATTAAAAAAATTTAGATTCCGAGTGGAGCTTATGGTTTTACAAAGATGTTTATTTTTTTTTTGTGAACAACTTTTTTTCCAGCAATTTCGCGCCGATTTACAAGGACAGCACATTTTATAAAATTAAACCTGACTGGGGGGGAGGTACTTTAAAAGGCCAAAAAGGGTTTTTCCAATAAATAGGAAAAACCGTTTTTAATTTAACCGTAATTTCGCTCAAAATCGTTTTTTCGTTAGCAATAGTTTATCATTGCTTACAGATACACATTAAATTTCTTCTCTACTAACTTCACAACTCCTCACCTACAACTGTGGCCCATCCACGTGCGAAGTTGCTCGGATTTTTAAACATTTTTTTAATTAGGCAAATGCTCTAAATTTTTCACGTAGTATGTCGATAAATGAGGAATTTCTCATTTATCTATATTTCTAATATTTAAAATCCTGTCTTTTGTTTTAATATTTTATCTTTGTTGATTTATATATTACCTTGGCAATATGGGAAAAATCACGACTAATACCTATACTATATTATGAGTACTAGTCTGTTCAGAGTTTGTTTTCGTTTCCAATGATTTATTGTTCCACACATTCTATAAACTAAATCCCCCCTCTTCCCCAAAAATAAATTTTGGTTGTTCCAATGTATTACATAAAAAAATATCTAAATCTTTACCAAACATTACTTAGATTTAATATTCGATACACCGTTTCAAGTAAATATCGCACATACTTATTTATATAATAAACAATAATTTATATACCTACACTATACTCCTCCTACCTTTTCGACTTATCGACTACAACGGTGGCCCGCCCGTGGTGTGAGATATATTGGCATTTTATCCCCTTTTTTTTCTTCTATATCCATCACTTTTCGAGCAATACATTACCTATACAGTTTACTACGACGTCGACGACGTAGTCGTGTTCGACACGTATTTGTTATAATATGCTCTGCAGCACGCGATTCCGGAACGCGTACCAGGCCCTAGGATTAATATCCGTTCGATTTTTCCCGCAAAGACGTCATCGTCGGCTCTCTCGCACCACATTGTTTTGTTTCTCTATCGAGTCGGTGCTGCGGGCGTTTGTTTTTCGGTTTTCCTCGCTCTCTCACCCCTCTCCGACCCTTCCCTGACCACTGGCAGAGGCGTGTCCGCCGGCATTCAAGACCCGACACGGAATTATTAATAATAATTGTTATTTTTTGTTTTTTTTATTTTTTTACCCTTTGTCATTCGCATTTTTTTCCTTCGTCGTCGTTTAGTTCGATTTCGAACTTCGTGACCGCAATAATAATAATTATATACAATTATTTATCCGCTGCGAACTTTTCGGTTTTCCAGAAGTTTTTCCCCGCTTAGCTCTATATTAAATACATGTATTTTCTCCACGCGGACATAATGATTAAAATCAAAATACCAAGCAAATTTCATTTTTGATATAATTATAGGAAGCATTATTATAATTTATTCTAGTGCTGCGCGTGGGCAACCACGCAGAATAAAAGTCAATGTTGAATTTATCGTCGCTCAGCCAATAAAACGCATTCGGTTATCCAAACTCGGTTAATTATAATACATTTTATAAATTCAAGAAATGATCCTACTCCCATTCAAAACTAGTGTAATTTGACAATATGGGTCTGGTGACTAACATTTAATGTTTATTGCACACACAAGTATTTAATTTTCTTTCACAACCCGTAAATAAGTAGCCCGGATTATAATTTAGACCATATTGTTAATTTATGTTAGAATTAATTACAATTTATAACCCAGTATATCTATTTATAATCACGGCCAGAGGAGTAATTTGGAGGGAACTGGTGGGGCCATATGTCCCACCTAAAATTTGTATTGGCTAGAGAAATTTCTAGTGCCGGTGTATTAGGCTAATCGTATGTATCAAATACATTTATTCGCTTGAAAAAATATCCTGGGATAAGTTAAATAGCAGCTCCAAACTCCAAAATCTAGGAGGGGGTAAAAAAAATGTTGGATACATTTAATTTTAGGTAAATATTTCTCGATGGAATCTCAATATATCCGAGGTTATTGGTATATTTCTCGGTAAATATATTCTTAGTTAAGTTCACCATTTCGGAAAAAATGCATTGAGATGGGTTAATAAATCCTATGTGTTCAAACGTGTATAATTATATGCGCTGAGTGGATTAAATATATCCTTGGTAAATCTTACCTTCCCCTGCAAAAATATCCTAGGAAATATTAATCCTCGGTAAAAAAAAAAACCCATAGCAAAATGGGCGGGTAAAAATATTCTATTATAAGTTATATTTAAATTCTAATAAATATATCCGAAGTTATTCCTTTTAACCCTTACAAGTTCAAGTTAAAAAGATAACTCGAGACATAGGATAAATATACCCATTTTAGTGCATTTTAACCGTAATTTCGGGGCGCAAAAGTATTAATTTTTAATCTCTGAAAATACTGTATTTACGGTTTTCGTTAGAAAAAAAAAATTAGAATAGGTAAGTATAATTATATAACTATGAAAAAATAAAAAAAAAAAATTATGAAATAGAAATACTCCACCAATGGAAATATAATTAGTTGCAAATCAGTATTATAAATTAAATAAAAAATGAATCTATTAGATGTAAACTTTTCTGTCATTGTATTTTTCCTTATAATATTTATAACTACTATTATAATATAATAGTAGTTGGTAATAATAATAATATAATAATAGTAGTAGTTATAATATAACTACTATTATATTTGTTGATACAAGTTTTAGAACGTTTTACTTATTAAGTATTAAAAAGTAAAAGAAAACCAATAAATTCATAAATCGTTTAAATACTTTAAAATTGAGAACAATAGTGAAACAGTGAGACCAATTTTAAAATTCTAAATTTCACATTCTAATTATAAAATATTAAGTTATTTAATTTATAGTTAAAGTTTATATTTATTTATTAATAAAATATTTATAGTTTCATTAAAATGTTACACTTGGATCTATCTAATTTCATGGTAAAACAATATTGTGTACTACGTGGTGGCGGCTGTGGGAATTATTGATAGATCGTATTTATTGTTTACACCGAAGGTATTTGATATATATTTATAAAAATATTAGATTTGACCTGCCCAACTAGATTGACATATTTATAAAATTCATATTGTTTTTTTAAATTTACGAAGACGTATGAAAGAAGAAAGTGCTAAAAAATACGGTGTGATTTTTAAAATTTAAATTCAAATTACGTCATTGTTAATTTAAATGTCAAGTTACTTCATGAAATTGAGTGGCCAGGGAAAAGTCGATTGTCTGCCGATAGTTGAAACTGCTCCTAATCAGAAACAACTTTTTGGCATTCCACAAATTCCATCTGGGACAGGTTTAGAAATGTCATTTTCCGTATTCGATAAGCTTGACAAATTGTCTCTACTTAGCAAAGTTCAAGGATTTGTGTTTGACACAACGTCCTTGAATACAGACAGACTCAACGGAGTTTGTACTTTGCTGAAACAACTGAAAAGAGATATTCTCCATTTCGTATGCCGTGATCATATTTTTGAATTATTTCTTCAAGTTTTGAAAACTTTAAATTTGAGCATAGAAGTTTCTGGGGTGGAGTGTTAAAAGTGGAAACCCCCGAAAGGGACATCCTTGAAATAAAATTAATCCAAACCGGATATTTCTATTTTAAAACGTTTTAAAAATGCATGATAAACCATTAACACGAAAAATATATTTGTATGGAACTCGAATGAAAATTCCCGACTTTCCCGTTTTTCCTATGTTTTTCCCGGTTTTCCCGTGTTCATTTTCCAGTTTTTCACATTTTCTGGAAAACTCTTGAAAAATAGAAAAATAATTTCCTTAAAGTACCTACCCAGTCAGATTAATTTTCAGAAAAAGTGCTATCATTGTAAATTAGAGCAAAATTGCTGGTATAAAAATTGTATATAGGAAAAAAAGAAGGTCGAAATATTTTTCAACTAATACCTAAACATTTTGTACGTTTTCCCGTTTTTCCTATATTTTATTTCGGTTTCTCAAATTTACTAAGAAAAATCCTTTGAAAATCAAAAAATGACCTCCCTAAATTACCACCATAAGAAAATTTCCTTAGAAGTGTCTGCATCGTATACACCGGAGTAAAGTTTCTCGTAGAAAATGTGTTCACATAAAAAAATAAAATTATAAACATTGTTGTAAAATCAATACTTTCTTCGCTACATCCAGAATCTAAATTAATAAAGAAACCGGTTTTTTTTTTTTTTTTGCGTACTGTGTGTTTCCGTTATTCTGACGGGTTCTCACCAATGATTAAGAAAACTTAATGGTAAACACAGAATAGACGAAATTTTTTATCGGCAACCAATCCCTGAAGCAGTCGATCAGAAAACAAAATATTTGGTAGAAAAGTTTAGTAACAGACAAAATAATCTAACAAAAAAACTTCATAAATAAAAACAAAATAGTGAACTGAAGTATATTCATCGTCGTACTATAATAGTATACGTTCATAATGGAACAAAGTTATTATATTGTTGGATTTATCGTCACACCGAGGGCTGAAAATTATCGTTACACCGAGGGCTGCAAATAACAAAATTACACGTCCGTATTTCAACAGCGTAATCGTAATATTAATCGTAAACCATATTACGTTATATTGTTCAACAATTATACACGTTTCTATATACTTAATGCGAATTATTCCCTTTTAATACGATAGTTTGAGAAAAACGATGTAGCCGGTATTATAACCGTTGTCGGATTATACCTATACCCGTCCATAAATTTACACCGAGGCGAATAATGCCTCGGGAATGTAGATATAATATTTAACTATACTAAATCGTATAAATAATAATAATGCTATAATATTGTGATGGTATACCTATATTCGCGAGAGTAGGGAACCGCATTTCCACAATCGGATTTCTCGTCCGAAAAACCTATGGCGGTGAGGTGAAGTAGCCGATAATTTCGTTATTCGTAAAGGTGCGGCCACGACCCATACATCGAAACCGTAACGATAAATCGTTGCGGTCGAAAAACCGTTCTGCACTATGTAGCGAATCGGGTCGAAATTTCTACGCCCAATAAATTTTCTTTCTTATGTGAGTACGGTTTTCCGCAGCGATTTTCATGGCTGTCGACCCCGCGTATTTTTTACTGCCTTGTAAATAAAACTAGAACTCATTGGCGATTTTTTAGCCAGGTATGCTTATAACCAATTGAAATTATCGGCATTTTCTTTCGTTTCCTAAGGTCACACGCTCGCATCGCCCCGTTTTTCTAAAGTTACCTTGTTCGATATTCCTAGCGGGACATATACGGGAGACCTTTTTACTCTCGAAAAGAACCGAGTCCGCAACAGACTTGACAATTCAAACAGAACCGAGACCATGTCAATGGAATTATTTTTTATCTTTATTTTTGAACTTGACACTCTACCCACTTTTGATTTCCAAACAGTAACCTATGTTGAAAATTCCATAGACAGATCACATTTTAGTTTAAATAAATTCTGGTGTTGAAATTATTAATTTTCATCAAACCGTTGACGAGATATTCCATTTTTGGGTTTGGGCAGTGTAGGACAGTACACTGTGACATAATTTGTGTGACCACTTAATTGTAGAATACCAATACCTATCTACTATCTATAGTCAAGAGGTTCCCAAACTTTTTTGACTTACGGCACCCTAAAGTATTTTCTAAAAATTCGATAGCACCTTATAGCATTATAGTAGTATATCATGTATTTATATTTATATTTTATAATTTTGGTTTTCTTATCGAGGTATAACCAAACGTGTACACTTACGGGGGTGGATCTAGGAAATAGATAAGGGATGGGACCGAAATATTCACTTTTTATGTGCTTTAAAAATGTATTTTCGATATAAGTTATAACATTTATATAATGCAATATAAGTCCTATTTTTTAATAGTGGGGTTTCAGTCTCCATAGTTCCGTCGTATTCGTCCCTAGCTGAATTGCACAATATTTATATTGTACACAAATAACATGATTATATTTCATAAAAATTATAAATAAATTTAAATTGTATAGTGAAGTTGTTAGATCAATATAATTTGTAGAAACAAAAATAAAGCTACTTCGGTATTAGGTTTTGTCGTAAATGAGTGGTAACGTAATCATTTTATAATGGTCCTACATAGAGAACATACTACTATGAAAATTAAAACATACTTTACGTAATATTTGTTTTTACACATACATTACCAGTGGTTACAGACTTTTTTTTTTTTTTTTTAACAAGGCACACTCCACATAATTTTTGCGGCACACCGATGTGCGTCAGATTGGGAGCCTCTGAATTTTAGCCAATGGGTTGAATAAAATTAAAAACTTCATAATCAAAATGTATTTAAATTAAAACTGTATTTTTTTCATGAGATTTGGAATACATATATATATATAGGTTGTTATTTGAAGAACAGAGTGAATAGCGCGATGGTTTTAATCTTAAAAATTAGGGGCGAAAAAAATAACGGTAGTACAAGATTTGAGAAAGCGGTTTATTTTGTAAATATTCTAAAAACAAATGACGTTAAAACCTAATATTTTCCGAGTAACGGGTGTCTTATGTGATGTAGAACACTCTGTATAGTAACTCATTGTTGTATTGATGGAGTCAGCCTGCTCGTCCCCGCATAATGCTGTATTTGAATTATTCAACAAATGATGACAGTAAAGGGATAGTAATGTTTGCACGGACCTTCCATTACTGTCAGTTTAAAGAGAGGGAGGGAGAGAGGTATCCTGCAGGATTTTCCATCGGAGAGGAAATAAACATAATATATACATTATACATAATATAGTAGTTGCAAATTATCAGACAATAATGAAAACCAAATATTATATCTAGATATTGTATAATTTAAAGCAGTTTTTTGAGGTTATTTCATAAATTATATTTTATAATAATGTTGTCCAATAATTACTTATATCCTTAGATGCAGTGTAATATGCCCAAGCATTTTTCACGGGAGGAGATATAGCAAATATTAATTATTAATGAATGGTAGAATCTTCTTCGATTTTACAATGAGAATTTAAAAGCCGGATCCGAAAAACCAATTTTTAATCAACAAATCAAGTTACTATTTGCAACTTGACTGAAGCGTATATAATTCAAATGTCTGTAGCTGTTGCATTAAAAAAACATGAGGGGGGTATTATTAGTAATATTTGTTTTAAATGCTGAATAGTTTTATATTCATTTTTAGTATTTCAACAACACAGTCAATGGAGGGGACGTTGAAGCATTATAGCTCCCCTTCCACTGGATATACTACTGTTAAAACTATACATGGACAGGATGTCACTTTTTATTATATTACAGTTGTGTTTTTAATATAGGTAGGTAGCAGTGGCGAATTGTCTGTTTTTTTTTGTTTTTTTTAATAAATTTATTGTTACGTTGGTATGTGTGAATCGTTGTATAAATTATTATATCCCATTAAATTAAAACATTTTTTTTTTTTTTTTGTATTCCCGTGAAAATTTGATTTATGACGTTCATTTAGCGTGTAATTTATTACTACAAACTCGGAACCTAACACTGCTTGTAGCGTTTAATAACATAATATAGTAATATTATTATTAGCAAGTATGACTCGACGAACATTTTTTCATAATAAAAAAAAAAAAACACTAAAACGCAGTAAAATTCAACACGCGTGTTTTAGAAGTATAATAAACCATTCTAACAATTATATAAATATAGATAACTTTTATACATGTTTGTCACAGTATATATAAAAAAAAAAATAAACGTCATAGTAAAACCAATACATTCTTCGCTACACTCATACACTGAGAATCTAAACTTTATAAATACTTAAAATTTAATACTTGTTTTTCCTAGACGTGGTAACATTTTCAAACAATTTTAGTCATTTTTAATTTGCGAGATTTTTACGTGATTTTCATTCAATAGGTACCTATTATTATGTAGATAAAATTGTTAGACTAAAAAAAATGTCTAAACATTCAACGGGAAGTTACTTTTTAGTAAAAAATAGTTTAATATAGCATTTTTTTTTTTATTTAAGAATTTTAATACCAGATCTTGACGAAAATTTTAAATATTACGGCCTTTTAAAACATGTATAACCCAACTTCTTGTTCTTGTTCAAATTCTGTTCTAAGCAATTGTGTATAAATATAAACTACATTCCCATCTATATTTTATCTTCCCAACTTCTCATATACAACAATGACCTACCCGTCATATGATGTGTATCCACTTTTTTATATTTAGCACTATCACTTACCCGCTACCCCTGCCACCAAAAAAAAAATATGTTTCATTGTTATTAATTTGGAGGACCCATAAAAACCGAAATGACGTTTCTGAGTTACTTATATGTCATAATGTTGATAAAATAATTTTAAAAATAGTGTCCCATAAACATTGAAATAAATTCCCAAATTAGCCGGTGACACTTTTACAGATTGTTGCGCAATTATAGATTGTGGACACTATAAAAAAAATATATACAGTTTTCATAGGTTATTTCCACCTGTATAACCTGTTGTTACGATACGATAGAACGGTCGTAGATCATTATTTTTTCTGTCAGGAAGGAGAAAAACTTTTCGTAACCGTGTCTTAGCTGTCTGCTGTAGGTTTCTTTTTCGTATGTGTTAACGTCCCGTGTAATTCACATTGAAAAACAAGAAAAAAAAAACAATCGAATTTTCAATTTCAGAAAATAAAACAACATACGAGTTACATGAGATGGAAAAAAAAGCCAGTGTAGAAATAATAATATACGAGTATATATCTGATAAAGTTCACCTCTTGTTAAAAAAAAAAAAAAATAATACTATTTTTACGTTCAATGTCCTCTATATTATTACTATACCCGTACATAAGATGAAAATACCGCGGGAACTGCTCAATCTGACTAATAAAAATAATATCTATTATGTGTTTACAAACAAAAACGAAATAAAGTGATTTCATTAATTTTTTTTCAATTATTTACAAGGCTAAAAACCGCTAACAAAAATATCGAAAGCACAATAATAGCCAATGTTCGGCAAATTTTTTATTCTTATATCAATACAGCATAAACGTCTGTACTTCGATCGGGATATAGTAATTATCACTCAATTATCGCTATCACACAATTTTATTGATTGTCGTTTTCTTATCTAGTGTTCTAGAGTATTTTTGTTATTTTTATCGTATTTTACCATGTTCGGCACCGTGAACACGTTGTGATATATTTAATACCGATAGTGACTCTCGTGGAAGAAAAAAAACGTCAAAAATCTCAATGATTTTATTTTAAATTTAACCACTTGTTTATAAGTTGAATACAATAATAAACTTATTTTTTTTTTTTAATTTTTCTTGTACGGTATGTTTCCCTAATTACTGACGTGTGTGCAAAAAAAAAAAAAAAAATCATTAATTTGCTTCAAAACATTACGTAGGTTTTTATTTGAAAAGAAAATTTGTTATAACCCAGAATACTCCTTAAAATTACTGTACAGTATTAAATGATGTAAAAAATCTGAGCATTCAAAAATACTGTTGTTTACTGCAATTCGAAATTCGAAAAAAACATAATTTGAATTCACGCATTATTTTATGCATTTGACCACTAAGAAAGATTTAATATATTTTTTATTGAAATTCTAAACATTTAAATTCTAATTAATTAAAAAAAAATTATGTCAATTGCCTAACCTCTTTTTTTTTTTACTTAACATAATGTTAAAACATACATACACATTCTTACGTCATACGTGTATTTTCCACGGAGCATTGAGCAAAATAAAACAAAAGAATCAATTTATTAGGAAATAATTATAAAGTGACTATAATCATGCATATTATAAAATATTTATAGTGCCCGAAACAATTTCATTAAGAACAAAAATGTATTTTACGATAATAAAAAATAATTCATTACATTTAGTGCTCAGGTATTTTAAAATGAAATACATTTTTTTTTTTAATTTTGTTGTTGTTTATTATAATTATGAAGGTTATTTTTTGCTTTTCGTCATCGTTTACCAATTACTATAACAAACAAAAATCCATACAAAGGTAGATGCGGACGATACAATAAATATTGGCAGGTACATAATTTTTTTTGTGTTTAAAATGGGTTAGATTTACAAAAGAAACAAGCATAATTAAATGTTTTACCTCAAATATAAATATAAAATACAATATTTTAATATCCGAATTCGTTAATTTGTTTACGGTACAAGATAACTATGTCCAAACATATTTTGATGATTGTTTTATCCAATTTTTGTGTTAGTCAGTAATATTTATCAAGAAAATACAATTTGTACTGGTTGATTATTTCATTATGGCCTTTATTATAGTTTACGAATTACGATTAATTATCTTTCTTTAGACTCTCGGTCTAAATGCCGAAACCGTTATAACTCATAAATGGTCAAGCGGCGTCGTTATGCACGTGATTATTTTCAGAAAAAAATTTAATTATTTTTCGAATCCGTGTTGAAAATTGGGTTACCATTTGAAAACCATAAACCATACCGTTAATATTCACGTAAGGTACAAGGAGTAACGAAACACATTTTAAAATAACGTCAAATAATAAAGCTTAAACGGTTCCATAACGGTGGGAAAGGACAGATATCAAATTTACTTGAAATCCTCCGAGAAAGTTTCGAGAATGTATATTATTAAGACTAGAAATATTTTCCAACGCTTGTGTTGTGAACTTATACATTTATAAAGCTGATAATCATATATCAGTACATAAAATACGTTTAACAAATTTCGCTTTAAAAAGTTTTAAAACGTAATACTACACTTATTATTATTAAATTAAATAAAAAGTTTACACTGCTCACAGGTCACGGGCCATGATTCTGAGTGGAGTAGTAATATATATATTCGTCATTTACCTTTCCAAGGTTTCCAAGGTAACCCTGCGGAAATCAACAAATCAATAATAACCAAAAAAAAAAAAAAAAACATAGAGGTGAACTACTAAAAATATCGATAAATGCTTCAAATAAAATAGGTATCGCCGGGATAGAAATTTCGCGTCCTTTCAGTGGACGCGCATTTATTGTCTCGCAGTCTTACAGACGCACCACATTCTATATAGATTTTCGTTAAAAAAAATACATTTTTTTTTTCATGTTGTTAGTTTTAGATTAAATCAAACTTAAAAGGGGGAATATTGTCTGTGTTTGTGCGTTGGTTTACTTCGTTGTTTCGATTTTTTAAGCGTTTAAAAATCTGTGACATCCACAAGTTAAAAAGGCTTTTAAATTAAAACAACGAAATAAACCAAAGAACAAACACAGGAAAATAATATGTTCTCCTCTTTAAATTTAATATTAATTTAATTCACTTTCTAATATTAAAACGATGAACGAATTTGGTCTGCTGAACGCAAATTGAATATAATAAATACGTATGACGGAGACAGCAAATGTATGTATAGCTCTTTTGAGGTACGGCACGAGCGACAAACATATTATCCGAGCATTTTTATTAATCGTAAAAGTGATGTCCGAGAGAGAAAAAAACTTCTTTATCAAACTAATGGCTTTTGATTTATACTCGAAATTCAATAGAATTTTGTTTGTTTGTTATTATTTTAACGGACCGTTTTTCCCCTCCGGACTTTTTTTCCTTTTTTTTTTTTTTACAATCACCGTGCTTATAAATTTTAAATGTCAGAGATCAAATCGAATATAATATAAATAAATTATAATTCTGATATTTATAGAGTCCAAATCGTATTTGACGAAGTTTTCTAGAGTTCTGAATTGTCCATATTCAGCTTTTTTTTTCAATCTGTTTTTCTTCGAGGGGAACATCTTCAGAGAAAAATTACATTTTTATTTCCATCCCATAATTGCTAAAAATAAAAAATTCCTCTTATTCACTTTACAAAATATTTAAAATAACTATTTTGTAATTGATAATATTATTAAAATTTGAATTTGCCATGCGTTCATATTCGATCAATAATTTTTTTAGTCGTTATTTTGATAATTAGTAAATTTTTTAGTTTTCAGCCGTATTAATTTATGACATTTTTAATTTACAACACAATAGATCAAATTAGTCCCTGTATCGACTGTTCCTTAGACGAATCAACTATTGATCAGCTGATATAAATCTATGATAAATTTAAAATGTTTAAAATAATATAGGTATTTTACTACAAAATGACTAATTCGAAAATTGTGTTAAACGATGATAGATAAAGTAAAGAATGAAAATGGAAATTTAATTCTTCTCTAGACATATGCGCCCTCCTCAGATTGATTAACAGCTCTAGAAAAATTCGTCTAACACGGTGGAACACCCGGTATTGTTGTTATGAATACGATATAATATCGTACAGGTACGCCGCGACACCGTCAACGTAGAGAAATACGTCTTCGTAATAATATTATTATAAATATTTGTAGGACAGCGTAATTTGTTAACGTCGACGTGTTTATTGTGCGCCTAATAGTTGAATAGGTATAATATTATGGTTCGAACGACGGACGATTATATTATTTTGATTAGCGCGCCGGGTTTACGTTGATATTATAATTTTATATTATAACGTGTGGGTAGACGGTCGTATAGCTGCAATATTCCACCGAAAATATGAGCTTACGTTTTCGTCTTCTTCTCCGAAATAATAATAATAATCAAATAAAATAACCAAGTCCATGCCATTATTATCCGCTATACATTCCCCTACATTGCCAAAACGTGAATAAATTTTCACCCTTTTATTGCACTTAGTATATTTAGTTTCTAAAATAAATAACTGCAGATAACTATGCTTATTTGATGTTTTTACTTAAACCACCGAACGGTCTTGCACATCGATTTTTAAAAATCACTATCGACATTGAGAACATCTAAAAGTGAAAATGGTCCTTTCAATCAATCGATTTTAATTTTAGACATTATACTTTAGTACGACACAATGCCAGTTTGAATAAAGAATTAAATATTTCAAGTTCAATGTGAATTCAATACTACAACGCCAGTCAATGTTGTAGGCATGGTTTTATAACAAATTGATAAATATATTTTTTCAATATTTTAGTTGCGAACTTTGAATATTTATTCATATTCATAACTATCATAAATATATTATACCCGTGTATGGTTAATTGCACATTTTAAACACTTCTAGAAATTGAAACCATAACTGAATATTATTAATGTGCAGTAAATAATTCAGTAATTCAGAAAGGTGATTTTTGCTTTTAAATAGGAGGTGAATTGGGATGGTAGGCTACGTCTTATTGTGGAGCAGCGTTTCACAACCGTAGGGTCATGGATAATTTTTAATGGGCCGCTGAAATGTTAAAAATAATAAAATAACTAATGAAACATTTTCCGTAAATAATTGACAAACAATAAGAGTATTGTTATATAAATATCGCAGTCTGCTTTATATTTACGAAAACAATTAAAGTTTGATAACTTATTAATCCGCATGTTTTGTTTTGGTATTGATTATCAATATTTTGAACTTCGCAAAGAGTACTTACCCATTACTCGTTTAGTCGTGTATATTTCTTTAAATAAAAATGAAAAGTAATCATTTCTTTTAATTGTGGTGGTTGAAAATTCTAGCGGGTTGGGTTGGGTGGGTAAATCCCACCCCCCGCCCATTGAGAGTTATTTTCGAAAAGGTCGCGTGGAAAATTGAACGAATATCTTGGGTGGCCAACATACAAAGGTTAAGAACCGTTATTTATAATTTATATCTGTACGAAACGATAAATCATTGCTAATAAAATACGATTCTGAACAAAGCTCGGTTAAACGTATTTTAAAAAAATATGTTTTTTAAATTGAAAAAATCTAATGATACCGATAATGCCTTAAATTTTCCTTTTTTCCCTATGGTTTCTCCTAGGAAACCCTAGGAAAAAGAAAAATGAAAACTGCATGGAAAATTAAACAAATTCCCTCCTCAATGCACCAACTCGATCTAAAATGCTATAACAAAGCACATACAGCAGACACAAAAAAAACCAGGTATCGTATACAGAGTCATTCACTAAGTGTACTAGCCCAGTTTTTTTTGGCTAAATTTTTAAATTTAACAATGGAAATCATAAATGTTGACACCAACATTTGTTTAAAGTAATACCCGTCTATTTATTGTATTTTCAATGAATACTATCATCTGAGAAACCAAAGTTGGTATCGCCGCAGGATACTCCTTAAATGTTGTGAAAAATCTAAGTATTCGAAAATATCGGGTATAACTACACATGAAAATTTAAAAAATCAGAATTTGAATATATGCCATATTTAACCAAAAAAAAAAAAAAAAAATGGGGTGAACACGTTTAATGAATCATCCTAGTATAGTAAAACATGTAAATACGACATACATCGTACATTCCTCGATGCTCTCAGAAAACCCTGAAAACGATCCGATGTTTATTGTGTTTCACAGTTTAGATCGATTAATTTATCAACAATAATAATAATAACAACAACTTATAAAAAACCTTGTGTTGAATATTCAAGTATTTCTCCGTCATACAATTTTATATTCCAGATTTTTACCGCCCAAATTTTTACATCCCAGGTTTTTACGCACTCCCCTAAGAATCTGAAAATAGCGAAAACAGGTGCCTGCGCTGAATTAAGTATTAGTACAACTGAAAAATAAAATAAAAGAAATATTTTATTGATAATAATATAATACTGAGGCATCCAACTTGCGGCTCTAGGGTCGTAGACGCACGTAGCTTATTAAAAAAAAACAACGAAAATTTCATGTACGATTCATTTATATACTTTTTGGCTTCTGGTATCGTTTGGCCGCGCGGTTCAAACATGTATTTTATTTCTATTCGTTTAACTATCTATTTACGAATTACGTTTTCGGCTATAAAATTCACGTCGTTTGTCTCGCTTGTTAGTTTTGCGAATGTTTTGCGGTCCTTATGTACATTCGATCACTGCAGGTACCAATTATATTTTGTATTACATGACATCGCGTGGTGTGCATGTTGGGTTTGGTTTTGATAATTTAATTGAAATTGATTTTAACATTCGTAGAAAAAACGGCACGATTTCAATCGGAACGAATGTCCGGAGGAAGATTAAAATTACCCACCTACGTTTTTTTTTTATTTTTTTTTTTTAGGAAAACGGCGTAAATATCGTTTTTTTGTGTGGAAAATGACCTCGCCCCAATCGATACGCCACGGTAAAATGGTATCTCACGGCCGTAGTATACTTGACTGTCGACAAAACTGTATTTCTCACCGAGTCGCACAATATTGTTAATAATAATTGTAGCCGCCTCCCGCGAGAGGTAATAACAATAATTTCTTATACGACTCGTCTCCCAACGGACCGTAATAATTTTACCGTACCCGACCAAAAGGGTTTACTACCGTAATAATTGCGGACTGCAGGTACCTGTATAGTAATAATTTCTGAAGTGGTCCCTAAAAATAAAAATATTTTCGCCACGCGTTGCGTTTGTCGAATAATTTATCGAAAATGTTTAATCCAATTAACGGGGGACCCGCGATAGTGTACATCTTTGTCGATTTAGACCCGAATGCCAGACAGCACTGAATATCAATTAGGATCTTGAAAACGGATTGCGATTCTTTAGGTTCTCTACTGTATGAAATGTTATGTTGGAAATTATTTTACTGGAAATCAAAAAACAAATTTGATCGTATTTCTGAACAATATAGAATTATCAAAAATGTAATTGAAGTGTTTTTCTATTTACCGATGTTAAAGACAATTAAAATTAAAAAAAAAAAAATGTTTAATAATTAATAATAAATAATTCCTAGATATACAGTGATCTTTGAAATCAGCCCTTACACTAATATCATATGCACAAATAGTCCTCGTATTTTTTGAGGGGGTTTAAGCTCCCATTATATTAATTATGTATATCTACCAAGTATTTACCCGATAAGGACTTTTTTTGTAGGAAACAGCTTTAGTGGGTTTTCCGGTGGGAAAGCCACCTCGTCTAATTGCGCCAGTTAAAAAAATAAAGTGAATTTTAGGGTATACTATTTAAAAAAAAAAAATGTATACCTAACATGGTTTTAAAAACACTGGCGGAAATCTCGCAGACACTTTGTTGCCTCTTCTGTTTCCCTCGTGAATACATTTATGATAATTATACAATATACTATATAGTATACAGTATATGATGAGTTTTATATGTAGGTATGCGTGTTAATTCATTTTTAACATAACTGAAAAATTTGCACGAGTGTACTCACGGGGGGTGTTCATGGGGTTTAACCCCTTCCCATTGGCCGGTTTTTTTTTTTTTTTGAAATCAATTCGTTTTAAATTTGTAAGGGATGTGAAAATTCATTGTCACATCGCATAGTTTAAATTTACAACTACAATATAAATATATTTGTCGCACCAAAAAATTATTAAAAATAATATTAAATTCCATAACTAAAGAGATGTGCGCCGATAGCCCCTTATTTATTTTTCTAGAAATTTCCAACAACTCCCCCCCCCGCATTGTAAATTCCTGAGAACGCCACTGAAGAGTTGTATAATAGTAAATAAACAGCTTTAACGAATTAACGTTAAATTAATTTTTTTTTTTGACGATATTTTGTTATTATTCGGATTTCGGAAGTTGATACGTTAGGGGATTTTTTTTTTTTTGCTCAGGATATATTGAACTAATGGTACGAAAGAGTAATTTTCAATAATCGCTCACCGGCACCGGCTCTGACCTTTGCGTTTGTTCATTAAAGCGTGAACGCTGACATTTCAAAAAAAAAAGTCGACGCCGTCGTGTTTAAATTAGAAAACTTCGAGGAAGTGAATAAAAAAAAGTTGTCTGTCGTTATAGGTAGCTAGTAATAATTATATACGTATAAGCTTGGAATTTGTTCGCCGAGAATTTTTTAATTATCTCGGACGGTGCAATAAAGTATATTTACTTCAAACTATTATACAAGTAGAACACATTTTTTTTTTTTTTTTTAGGTACTTAAAAATACCGTTATTTTGGTCTAACCGTGACTATTTTTCCTTTTTTTTTTTTTTAATGATATTCAATCATTATAGTTTATATAATTATTATAGTTAAGTTAGTTGAAAACGGTTTTCTGTATTTTCTTCAATCATATATAACTTTAAAATGATTTCTTTTACCTTTTAATGGTAATACTTTTCCACTATTTTCTCAAACCCGATGTCCATCAACGAGATTAAGTAATAGATTTTTTTTTTTTTTTTTACAAAAGAATTTGACGTTTTAGACACAACGGTATTCACTGCGTGGCCCATTAACAAATTGTATAAGACCCGTGGCACTATTACCAAATTGTACATTATAAAATGGAAAATTCTAAAGATTATCTAACTGAAATAAAATACTTCGTTTGTAGTTTTATTAAACGCAATAACTTTTATTTACCTTATCTTATTACTCTTATTTATTTTATCTTTCTACCTGTGGACGATTTACTGCTGTAGTTAATGTCAACATTAATATCGCCCGTAGTCAGTAAACATAAACAAGATTATTATAGAAATCAAGAAGTTTAAATGGTGCAATAACATCTCGTATAATTTTTTCTTACGTACAACAAGTCTCGTCATAAAATAAATATATTATCACTTATCATCAGGGCTCGGAACTTTATGCATTTTGATATTTATAAGGAAAGTGTGTATGCACGGTATACATAAAATCTAGTTCGATAGAACGTTGTGTTTCATGTTATCTAGATTTTATTACAGTAGTACCCAGTTATCAGGAAAACGTCAAGGTAATGCTGTAGCTACAGTGGCCTGCGGTGACACTAATATCAAAAAGACAAAATTTAAATCAAAACGTAGTTACACCAACAATATGGACAGAAATATTGTTTTAAATTATTTGAAACATGTATTCGTGATATACAGGTGTCCCACATACATAGATATGCAATCATCTTTGTTACATTCGATATGTTGAAGTTTTAGATTCCGAGCGTAGCGAGGGAGCAATTGGTTTTACAATGCTATTCATTTATTTTTTTTCTTTGTTCTAAACTGTGGACACGTTTTTTCCCAATAAACTTGCTTCGATTTTTACGCGTGGCGACTTTTATAAAATCTCAAGTTTCTTAGATTGCACTTTAAACAGGTCATTTTTGAATTTTCAACGCCATTTTTTAAATAAAAACACTTAAGTGGGAAAAAACGTAGGAAAACGTACAATTTCATGATTTCATTATTTTATAAAAACACGGACGACCTTTTCTACCAGAAAAAATTATTTAATCGAAAAATCACAACATATCTCTTTTGTTGCGTTTTTGATTTACTTTCTTGCAGTATCATTGCCAAAACTTTTGAGCCACTTTTGAACTTTAAGGAATTTTAATTTTTGAGAGTTTTTGTGCTGTAATTCGGTTATAAATACACGTAGAGACTTTAAACTTGGTAATAATACCTAAATTGGACTTACCTAGAAGTGGTAAAATGTCCATAATCATCAGACGACTTCTTTTTTTTTAATAAGCGTTTTAAAATAAAATTTAAACGAAAATCGTAAAAAAAAAATACGGCACTTCAAATTATGTATTACCCAACTGCGCTCGGAATCGTCAAGCAATGGATTAACGTTGCTTGTAGATATAAATGAAATAACCTTATATATCTTGACTTCCCAACTACCCACCTACAACAGTGGCTGCATCCGTCTTCAGAATAAGCTCTTTTTTTGTCTTCTAATAATTACGTAACCTATAGTACGATTTATTAATTTTATATTTTACTAAACAAACATTTTTTATTTTATAATCTCATTTTTTTCAAAACAAATTAAATAATGATGTATATCCATGGTAGTATATTTTTGTTCATTTATGCACATTTTAATTCAAAATGTTCGGCTTCATTGTATTGTATTATTGCTTTGCTCTTTTAGTTAAGATAAACATAAACAGAACACGAATAATAAATATTATAGAATATATTTTTTAACAATAAAACAAAAAGTAATTACAAACGACGGCTATAACTTCAAAATTGATACTGGATAAGTGTGTACATAAAATATATTTATTACAAGGCCGTGTAAAACGACGAGAGTTAAACTATGGTACGAGCCAATTTTTTTTTTGAGAATTGTTGGTCACATTATAGGGGGATATACAATTTATAGTTTAGAATGTTGGCAACTCCTTTGTAGTGAACTTGTCTTATTGTTTTTCTGACAACTAGAACAATCCCATTTTATTTCTCTCTTTTTGTTTGTACGAACCTGTTCATTGGGGCCCATCCACTTTTCGAAGAAATAAACAATAATATTATTATATATTTTTAAAGATATTTCATATTTTTCGTTACTATCGCATTATTTTGCATATTTCATTATGGTTATTGAAATTCTAGATGGAATACAATTTGATATTATTAAAGTTTTAAACCATTCACGTTCCATTTTTAAAATACGAGTACATAACGGAGGAATAATAGACACTGATGATATTACTAGACGATTTGAGTACAGATGGTTTAGTTTATTTTAAATATATACCATTAACATCGGTGTATCAAATGAATCATTTCCGGTGTACAAAAATCTATTAGCCGATAACTGAAGTTCATTTACAACTAGAAAATGTGCGTCAATATCTAATTATATAATAAAATTCAAATCTCAGATACCATTTATCATAAATACCTATTTTCTCACTGACACATATACGTGTCGTCTACAACCGAGAACGGTTATTGCCTCAAATACGCTGCGAATAACAATATTTTAGTCGGCTTGAATTCATATTTTCGTTATTCGTTATTCGGTTAGGTTTAGTATGGTTTTTTTTTTTTTTTTTTTTTAATTCCGTATAGAGTAAAAAAGCCATTAGTTTTACTAAGATGCAGATTAATTTTCTCGGGATATATCTTTTTCGGTTAGTGAAATCCTCTAGTAAAACTCTAGTATCTTTAGTAAAACTTTCACGTTGCAGTATATACCTTAGAGGCTTAAGAGACGCGGATTTTTCAACCGGTGGTAGGTACTTTCTTTAAAACATTTTTCTAGATCCCCGAGAGTTTTTCCCAACTAATTTAAAAACTGACAGCAAACGACACCGATTTTGGACTAATCTATATAAGTAGCACGTGCCGAGATCTAAAATTTCGTACGTAGGTAGATAATCCGTGACATCTCAGATGAATTTTTAAATTTCAATTTCTGTTTTAACACCAATGGGTGCTCAGTGCTGCCATTTTAATTTTGGTATTTTTTTTTTTGTTGACTTATAATATGATATGAGTTTTCATATGAGTATGAGTACCTACTTAACTATTAAGAGGACGTAACACACGCATTTGTCGTCACTTGTATTCGCGATACATACAAACATCAAGAACGTAACAAATTTGCATCTAATCGAAACAACTTTACGTTACAGTTGTTGGTTTTAATATTTAATTGGATTCACATACTATCAAAATTAAATATAAAAACGTTGTCTGTGCCACAAATATAGATAACGGACATTAGATAGCTATAACTGCTATACTGGGTATAACAGGACTATTTGACATTTTTACACGTATAACTACAATGTAAAAATGTCAAATAGTCTAGTTAAATCATGTATACTCTCCGTAATTGCATGAAACGTACGGCAGCAATTGAATTTGAAGCCCGCTGGCGTTATCATATACTTTTATACTTTGTATTATACAAATTGTCGAATCTGTACTTTTACTTTTGTTACCACGGTGACCAAGACCGTGATTGTTAATAATATCACATATAATAGTTATCACGTGTCACAATGGAAAAGGCCCTTGTACCTCAAATAAAATGGTGAATTGAAAGTTCACTTCCAATCATCAGTTGGTAATCTAATTAATTGCATATGTCTTTGCTTCTTTTTTATATTTTAATTTTTAAGCGAGACATGAATATGTGAAATATCTTAATTTAAAAATGCTTATATTATTATTCCGTTTAAAAATTTAAATATCAACCAAAACGACGTTGTTTCGCAACTTATAATATCTATGTATTTATTTAATCAATTGACGTGAGTCCGGCAGATACATGATACAATACGATTGACAAATCAGTAATAACAACAATATAATGAAAACAGCAATAACTAAAATAAAATAAAAACATTTAACAGAAAAAAAGAGAAACATTATTTTACATGTAAAGTGATAGAGCGAATGCGCCGAATAAAACTGAGGTAGAGATTAAAAGGACTTATGGAAACGTAGCATTTTATGAATCGAGTGGTTGTGGTTAAAATTCGTACAGTTGTTAGAAAGGACGTGGAACAATGAGTGGTATCTTTTAAATAGACAGGGACACGAAAAGAGATGAAAGACATTGAAGATCAGAAGTATCGATTGAGCCATTTAGCAAAGATGAGATAAAATTAATGTTCACATTAAAATGACGTACGGAAAGAATAGGAACATTTAGAAATGAGCTAATTGAAAAGTAATCATGAGGCGGATGTACAATATTAAGAATAAAAGCAGTATACGAAAGAAATCGGTTTTGTACCGATTTCAATATCGTAGTCATTACGAAGTTGGTCCTTGACTAAATATGGATATCACATTGTCACACAGTAACATCTTAATAAAAACATTTAATATGAGATATAATAAAATAAAGTATACACGCCACAAATACTACTAGGTAAAATTGTATTTTTTTATTTTATTATCTTTTGGTTTGATAATAAATCAATACAATTCAATATTAAAACAAACATCACAAAATTGTCCCTGTTGCAAACAAATTTACTAAGTTGTACGTCCATACGTGTGCACGACGGTTACAGATGACGAAATCATACAATTTTAAATTTGAAGATGATTGGGGGATCTATTAGTTTTACTATGGCCGTTTTTTTTTTTTCATCTGTTTGTAAACAAAAAATAGCTAGAAACATTTTTGTTTAAATTTGAGATCTCGCTGAAACGATAGGAAATCGTTTTTTTGATTTTCAGTGTAGTTTTTCTAATAATATTGAGCAAAACCGGAAGGTTTACGAAAATAATGGCATAATTATTTTGAATTTTTTTTTTTTGTATTTGTAATTCAGTTAAAAATATTCATAGAGATATGAATTTTTATAAATATTTTAAATTCGACTTTTTTAGACGCAATCATATTTTTAAAACATTGTGGCGGTTTTTAAGCTGCAATAATAATAATGATAGTATTAATTTATTTTACGGAAATTTAATGTATATCTGTACGCAAAGAATAACCATTGCTAATGAAAAAACGATTCTGAGCCGAGTTCAGTTGATAATGTGGCTTTCTCGACAATACATTATATGGTATTATATAATATTATGGTAAAATTATTAAAACAGTTTTTAATTACAACAACGCCTCTGTTTTTTTGACGTAGGGTAACATCCTTGTTATAAGATCTTTGCCTAAAAAAAAACTATGTAAAAATACTAATTGAAATAGAGCTTTTCGTCCATCATTTTAAGTTTTGTACAAACATTTTATGGTTTTTTTTTTCTTTCGTAAGGTAAAATATATAATGTTTTATTTTTTTATTTAAACAAGAAATATACAATCTGTGCCCTTGGGCACAATAAGAATATGTGATGAGAAAGATTTGTAACATGAAGACGTGAGAGAAGAAGCCAACCAGTGAAAGCACTACGTATTTGTCTTTTTTTCTTTTTTTAATATTTATGCGATTAGTAATCGCGACACCAATATCTTTTTAAATGCCGTGGGGGATTACCCGGAATTGTTCGAGTACCTAGATCTGATATAAGGGGATTGAAGTGGAAAGGAAATCTATTATGAAAACGTTTGTAGAGCGTTATTGCTTCAGCATGAGCTGTTTTAATCATTAAGTCTGTGTGTAAAGTATAGTTAGAGACATAAGGTGGGACATTAGTGGTCAAGCGTAATATTTTGTTTTGTACGTTTCGAATTTTATTCACATTGGATTTTTTTTTGCATTGCTCCATAGTTGGAGGCTCCACATAAGCCTAACTAAAGATTTATACATGAGAAGTTTGGTGCTTAGTTTAATATGTTTGTTAGTTATTAGTGTTTTAATTGGTCGAAGACGTTCGTTTAGAGCTATTTTTTTTGTTCTGATATGAAATGCCCAATTCAGACGGCGATCAATGTTTAGACCTAAATACTTAATTGATTGGGACAAAGGGATAGGGATGTTACCGAGGAAGTCTTCTAGGCAGGGAGGAAGACGAAGATTAAAGGTAATATGAGTGGATATTTTGTTTGGTTGACTTTGATTCGTCGTCTATTATACCAGACCGACATTAGGTCAGGGTGATTTTGGAAATTTATGGAGGCAGTGAATGGGTCTTGATGTTCTGATATAATTGCCTTATTGTCCGCAAATTCAACTACTAACGTTGTTGGAGAGGTAAGTTGTTCTGCCGCGTATGCATTATATAGTGAAGGAGAAATAATACCACTTTTATTACAATTACTGCCCATTAATTTTTAAAGAAATAGCAAAATAACAAATGTTCAATTTTGAATGCATAATTTAATTTAATTTCTTGAAGTATTTAAATTTTATGATTTTTAAATTTCATATAGTTACAAACATAAATAATTAGTTTTCAGAATTGAATTTTTAGTTTTTATTTTTAATTTTCAGTTTTCTCACTAATCAATTTATATTTGGTACATCTGTATAGGTAATTAATCAATACCATCTGTGTATATTAAAAAATAACATGTCTAATTCAGTAAATAACTATATAGTAACCGGTAGATTAAAATATGTTGAAGAGAACCGTAATCATATTTTTTTTTTTTTTTAAGGCTATTCTATTTTTAACTAAACAAGGCATATCCTTCTGGGGTCATAACGAGTTTCAAAGTTCAACTAATACAGCTAATTTTACAGAACTTCTGGAAATGTTTGCTGACGACGATACAAAAACCGATTGCGATCGCGGCTGCTCTCCAGAATATCAAAATGATAGGCACGTGGTTAAATAAATGAAATACATTCGGATATAATTAATATGTTTATACAAGTAATTATGGGTTTTAAATTTGTACAGAGGATGATGGCGATCGACAATACGAAATAATTATTGTTTGTTGTTGAAATGATAACAGATTACCAACTCGGGCAACTATACCGTTATGATAATATATTTAACTAATTTGTTAAAAGTGAATTAATAATTATTGATTATATTATGTTATTTAAATTTTTGCTGAGTGCTAAATAGTTATGAATACTGAAATAATAATTACTAAACTATGCAATAGTGAACGCACGATATCCCGATGTCTTTATACGGCTGCCTATACAGCAAGGGCTGCGTCCGCAGCGAGGAGCGAAAGGGACCGTTGACCCCTCTGGGATTGTCAACTGTGTTTACTTTTATATCACAAAAATAAAATATTTCTCTAGAATAAAATGTTTTTCCGTTTTGCCTCGGGCGGGATTTTACCGTGCGAGCACGCTTCCTGTATAGGCTTTAAAAGTACCTATATATTATAGGTACATATTAATATATTATATGAAAAATATATTTTTATAATATTTTATCTGTGAGTTCACGCGCCTCGCGTGATCCACGAACGTGGGCAATAAATATTCAAACCGTGGTATAATATTATTATATAATTTTACAATATTTAGTATGTAGGTTTACTGACGGACTTCATAATAATATTATAATAATTACAAAATTAGGTTTTTTTTTCTTATTATCGAAAATTTTAATTAATGTGTTTTTTAATCATTTAAATGCGGTAGTGCGCGTGTATGTTATAACACATAAAGAGGTATAGGTTCCAGAGTAACACGCGTGCACGTATATTTTATTTATTGGCAAGTTGGCGAGTTGGCCGTATACGCGTTGATGACAATTAATAATAATATTGGATCCGTGAACCTTATAATTCCACCATGATGTTTAGGTACCCATTCGTATGTATTCAAATACGAATACAGTTAACTTAAAACTATTTTTCCTATAAACTCTTTTCTATATATTTTTTTAGATTCTGAGAGGAGCGAGGAATGTATCGGTTTTACAATAATGTTCATTTTATTATTATTATTATTATTTTAATCTGTGAACAACTTTTCTACCGGAAATCTTACACCAAATTACAAGTGCAGCAATTTTTCCGAAAGGAAATTTGACTGGGGTGGTACTTTGGAGAGGTCGTATTTTTTTGATTTTTCGAGCTGTTTTAATGATAAATAGGAAAATCGGGAAAATTGGTAAATTATTAAATAAAATATTTAATGCGTATGTTGTAATTTCACCGTAATATGACATACCTATATAGCTATATACTGTTGAAAAAGCAACATTATCAACTGAACTCCGCTCAGGTTCGTTTGTTCGTTAGCTAAGGTTTATCGTTGCTTACAGATATACTTTAAATTTCCGTCTGTATTCTACCTTTCTGACTTTCCACCTGCAACAGTGGCTGCACCCATGTGCGAAGTATGTCCGGTTTTTTTTTTTTGAAATACAAATATTGTTAAATTGAAAAAGATTTAAAAAAAATAAAGTCTCGTTAAAATAAGTACAGGCATTACTACAAGCCGAAGGTATATTACAATCACCGAGTAATAAAAAAATCAACATTTGTATGCTTATCAATTAAGTTTTACACATATTTAAAGTATTCAGTATAGACACATAAATAAGAACGATTATGTATATTTACAGAGCTGATAATAAGAATACGATGTGGCAGTTTTATTATTTTGAATATGAGTTCAATATGATTATTACGAACTATAATTGGATTGGTTATATAGGTATTTCGGATAGCGATAAGAACTCCACCGTCTTTATCTAAAGAACTGGTATGGAAATTTCTATCATGTCTAAATATATTATATCCAGTTAAGCCAAGTTTATATTATTCAAAATTACTCGTAGGCCATGTTTCAGTGAAAATAAATACATCATATATAGAATTTGGAACTTGAGATCAAAATGAGAGATTTTGTTACTCAGGCTTCGAACGTTTTGATGGTATATATGTAGATTAAACTCCGAGTTACCTATAATTTGTTTTGATTATTAACAATTTTCGGAGTACCTTTTATATATTTAACACAAATGTTACTCTCGCCGTCATCTCGTACGTTTTTAGAGTTCTTGTCGAAATTTATTCATCTGCTCACGCTGAATGTTGGTACAATCTGACGAAATACGGATGTGCATTTTCTAGGTTTTTTGAGATAGTTTTTCCAAGACGAGTGAAAGTAAATTTTGAGATATTTGCCCCTATTGATTCAAAACATATTGAAACTATCGAAATCAGAATCCGTATTTTGAGTGTCCGTTACAATCTCGGGTAAATTAAACATAATCAAATTGCATGACCGTAGTTGCCTATCTAATACTTCAGCAGCTAAATCATTCTCATTAGAAATTAGAGACAATGAGGAATTTGTTTCTAAATAAACCACTTTTTTTTTTCAAATGCATCAACTTTATCATTTAAAATTTTGTTTTCCTCAGTTAAAATTGATATAGTTTTAAATAATTCATCAATTTTTTTGTTTAGTTCATTTTATCGTTATTAATATTATTAACAGCAGTGGTTATTTTACTTTGAGTATTTTTTACTTCATCTAAAATTATTTTTAGGTCTTCAAAAGTGGTTTTTGATGCCATTTTTTAGAGTTTTAATAGTTTATCAAACGAAAAAAACAACTGTTACAGGCTACTGTTTATAACTATAAAGTTTAATTAAAAGATAAAAAAAAAGAATAACTCTTTACAACTCATTTACAGGTATTCAATTTTTGTGAGTTTTTTACGTAATTTTTATTTGATAGGTGAACTGTGGATTTTGAATATTATAATTGTTTAACACAACAGAAATGCTTGAAAATTGAACAGGATGTTCACTATAAGTTGTATTTAATGGTAAAAAAAAGTGGAATGTAATATACAATTTTTTTTTACAATGGTTTCAAAGTTAAATTTTGATGAAAGTCATAAATATTACGGCCTTTCAAATCATTTAGAAACGATTTGCTAAGAATCGTTTTTCATTAGCTAGTAATGGCTTATAGTTAGGGTTATAAATCGAATAACTTTATGTATCCTGATATATCTTTCCTCGCTAAAATAATAAGTGGCAAAATTGTTTGTTTCCCTCTTGGAACCTATTATAACGCTAAATTGCTAAACATTTTGAATAGAACAAGCATAAATTTTAAGTATACGTATATATTTAAACAATACAACTTTGTTTGGTTGATTGTTACGTTGTTCTAAAATTTGAATAATAAATAAAAAGTGTGATTAAAATACATGTAACACAGTAACACTTATGACAGTATAACTTAAAAAAAAATAGTATAACTATAAACATTATGCCCTTTTAAAAGTGATGTTGATGCTGAAAGAAATAGAAAAATTTAGTGTTGGGTTATACAACTTAAAGATTTGTGTAAAAGTAATTTTCATTAAATTCACTTAATATATTTATACTCTGTTTCAAACTAGAACACACCAGGTTTGCGACTGACGTCTGCGGATACTTCTAGCCCAATTTTTCCCCAATGTGCGGCTACTAGCAGACCAGTTACTATAGCTGATTTGCGGAAACGAACAAAAACTGTTCGGCAGTTGGTGTGTTCTAGTTTGTGACACACGGTATTTATGAGTATACAGTATTGATAAACTGAAAAGTACCTTGATAAGATTTATTAAGCTAGTAAAATCATTTAAAATTAGTGGTCACTAGATTTTAATAACGGCGAAAAAGGCATTCGTAAAATGTGCGTGGTAAATTTATTACCGAGCCGATTCAATGTCTTTATACGTATACCTAATGCTCGATATGCCTCTCTATTTACATAAAATTACTTTACCACCCGATAAATTGTATACTGTTGCGTCGCAAATAAAAATGTATACGAGCGAAACATAACATTTCCCCAAGATCTTTGTTTACGTTACACAAACATTATATAATAATAATTTTGTTGTTCTACTCGCAGGGTGCCTATTATACACACTTATAATATAACAACACAATTCGCGTGCACGTGTTTGTGCGCTGTAGGTAGGTAGTTACATACGTCATGGTTATTGCGGTTTTTGTCATGGCATACGAAAAGTTTGTATGTTTGCGTAAACACGGTGGTTAGAATATTACTGTTATTATTGTTTCGCAAATATAATATAGGTGCGACGACGACGGTATTATTACGATACAGGATTGTCGTGCATATATAATACTCCGCGCTTGTTTCAAATCGGCTATCCGCGAGAAAACCGCAAGCCCCTCGGCGTGCACTCAGAACAAGTAATAAGAATATGATAAAATAACGTGACCCACACAGCAAGTAAATATTTAATAAATATTAAGATTCCGAATTCAATATCTATGAAACATTTGATATTCATTTTATATATTATTCAAATATTCGTCAAATATTGCCACAATATATGTTGAACCCGAAACCTACACCTATTTAACAAAACGTCTTCCGGCTGTATTATTGTTTCCCAGAAAATAAATACATTTATGAATATAAACACACGAATGTATCAAATATAATTTGAATGTGATTAAATATTGTAATCCGCAGTCGTTAATTATTAGAATAGTCATAAACCACAACCACAACCACTAAACCATAATCACGGTTTGTTGAAGAACCGTGGTAAATGATAATAATTATAATAATCTATTTTCGGTCTTCGGAAGAGTTTTAGAAGTGTTTTGTTCAACTAATTTATTAATGATAACGTGCTCATAAAAAAAGATAAACGATAATATACTTTATTTATTATCGCGCATTTCCTAATATTATGTCAAAAAATATCATAATTTTTACAGTAGAATTAACTGAGTATACAATAATATGTAAACATTTATTAGGTTAAACATGTGAAAAAAAAACAATAGAGGGTCGCTACGCCATAGCAAAGACCAACGGTATGATCGACTAATGGCTGCAATTTCTTGTAGCGCTCAGATTATCTTCAGTCTACACTACAGTCGAGAGTATTCTGTGCAACAAGCAGAAATATGAAAAGTTTTAAGCTAAAGTAGGAGAACGTAGGAAGCATTATTTGTGTTGCGGCACAGCGTGCGGCGTTTACTACTTTCTGCCGAGCCAAACTTAATAGTAGAATATCTCGTCAATTGATTAACGGAAATCAAATATTTTATCACCGAAATTTATTTTAAATAATACTCAATCTATTTATGGAATTTTTAACATAGGTTGCCATTTGAAAATCAAAATTAGATAGTGGTTTTACCACCAAAAAAAAAAGGGTGACCAAAAAATAACATACAATTGTAGACAAATTGTAGAGCTTCTTATTTCTTCTTATGTTCTGTAAAACTATTTCCGAAAAAAGTTCATACTTTCTTAGATAATGAGTGCCTCACTATAGGATTGGTCATTCTGTACACTAATTTTTAAGCACGCCAATGATTAAATTGTAAGTAAAAAAGTTAAACTAATTATTTTATTTTTTTTGTAACATTATTATTGACCTAAGTGCAGTTTGTGGATAATTCGAGGCTGTACGAGTCGAATATTGTACTTATTTTAGTTCTTTTTTTTTCTTTTTTTTTTAACCGACTGCAATTAAACTAAAAAATTACAATATTTGACCCGTATAGCCTTGAATTATCTACAACCATACGACTGTAATTCATTAATGATTGTGTATGCATGTACCCTAGCTTCTCAAATTGATATGAATATGAAACAAGTTTGGTTGAGTAAGTTCATGTGATGGGTTGTTATGAACCTAATGTTTATATTGTGAGACCATACTAATCTATAATAATATTTTAACACATAACTATTACTCTAGCTATTATAAACAAGAATTAACCGCCTCAGTTATGATGAATGATTATGACGCGAGCAATCGTTTATCAATAACAGATATTTTTTTTTTTAGAGTGTTTTGTTTAAAATTGTGCACGTAGACAATGCTGTGCAGGATCAGCTAGTTTAAGTATAGTAACACATTCACGTCTAATATGCATTTAGGATTGCCAAACGCGTCGACTTTTAAAACTACATATCGTTGGCATAGGATTAAAGAAACGTATCAAATAAATGCAATTTTAAGCAACGAAAAAATGTTTTAAAGTTAAATAATATGCATTTTTATTAAACTGATAAGGCAATAATAAAATAAAAATTCAAAAACATCGTTTTTGGTTTATTCATTGTTCTGGTATTAATTTGACGATAAAATAGAAGAAATTCCGATGAACTGACATAGTTTAATAGGAATAAGTTTGAAATAAATTCGAGCGTTGAAGTTTAATAAGTTTCGTCTTTTCGCGGGTATTTGCCGAATAAGTTTTTCTTACTCTGTTTAAAAACCAAGTTCTCGTGCTAATATATAATATATTATAAAGTTTGTCATCAAACCATAAAGCTGAGAAATAACTCAATATAATTGTTGACAGTGGGTATTTAATAATAACTGATAAATAGAAATCATTTATATTTTAATGTCAAAGGAAATTCATAGTATATATTATTATATACAGTAGAACTTCCGATTATCTGAATGTCAATCAATCTGACGTCCAATTTATTATCTAGACGAGCAAAAAAAAAAAAAAAAATTTTTTAATTTTAATTTTATCATGTTTCGTCATTCCTCGTAATCGTATTTTGTCATATTTCGTTTTTTAAATTTTCAGATATTATTATTAGTAATTAGTTTTCTACCGTCGTATTGATTATATAATAAAGAACAAATAATATTCTTACAGACATAAATACGTATAATTTTTAATGTGTTTTACGTTAAATTATACTGATATTTCCGTTAACAATGGATTATCATTATTGACATTATTAGTCCTGATAACCGGCATTCTACTGTACGCGAGGGTGGAAGTTATAGCGGGATACAATAGATGAAACATATTATGAGTATTTTAAAAAGATTATACAAAAGAGAATTATAGAAATGGAACAGATTATAGAAAAGTTTTAGAAAGAAGTAGAAAAACCTACGCGTGGCTTTTATAGCTTGAAAGAATTATAACCAGCAGGCCTTGGATCATAGTGAGCTGTACCAATGCCATTTAATGAAATTGACAAACCATTATTAACGGTTCTTTCAATAAACTAATTTTATGGCTGGTTTTTATTTAGTTTTTAATAATATACAACTTTTTCTGTACGCGTTGAATGTGAACAAACAATTCAAAGTTTTACGCATAATTATTGCAATATACATTCTGTTTTTGTCGCATTGGGTTATAATTTTAAGAAGTATACAGTACCTTTATCAGGCGTATCAACATTTGGTACACTTGATATAATTGGCCAAAAATATTGGTTACACTATTAACAAATGTTAAGACTTTATCTTGACCAAAAATAATGTCGACTAATGGAGAAAGAAGCTGACCACCTTCTATTATTTCCTTACATAAATTTGCTGAAACTAATTGAATCATTTTATTTTTGCTTTCGTCATCATCAACATTAAACCGTTGACATAGAAAAAAAAAAATTAGGTATTAAATGATACGATTATTTTTTGTCTAACCGCTACCCATAACCTTTAACTATGAGTTATAAATTAATTGTTTATTCTTCGGTTAAACCTTTTTCTTTGTGTTGATACTTTAATCATAGTTTCATCTTCATTACCTTCACTTATCTCAGTACTAACATGTTCAAAATACTGTTCTTCCACACCGTCTGGCATTGGGAGTTGACGGGTTGACGAATATATAAAATGTTGACACAAAAGTTTATTTAAAGTAATACTCCGTCTATTTATAGAATTTATCATTTGAAAAACCAAATTTGATACCGTCCCAGGATGCTTCTTAAACGTTTTGAAAAATTTAAGTATTTGAAAATATCAGCTTTAACTTTACTTAAAAATTCCAAAAATCAGAATTTGAATGTATACAAAATTCAACTAAAAAAATGGGATGAACATGATTAATGAATCATCTGGTATAAATTAATATATATTACACTTCCCTTTTTTTTGTTTACAAATTCTCTTACAGCTTTAATATTTATTCATATAACTCTTTTTTAAAATGAAAAAAAAAAAAATAAAACCATCTATTACTTTTATTTATATCTGACATTAGTATTAAACAAAAATTAAATAAGAATTCAATACATTAAGGACATTAATTACAACAATAATAATCTAAACTATTGAAAATATCTTTTTGGTTTAATAATTTCTCTTTTAGACTTCCTAACAGTTACATTATTTTTTCCAACATAAACTTCATTTTTAATAGGTACTAGAATCTTTGTTTTTACAATACACTAATTTTGGTACCAACATCGTTTATCACAACAGTTTGTTTAGGTATTTTATCCGTTTGCATCATTAGTTAAAACTACAACAATTATAATAATATTTAATACAATTCTCCCTTCATAACAACAACAAATTTCTTGTAAAGATGTGTTTATGTTTTCCGAATTACATAAAAAAGAATCGACTAATACAAATAAAGTAGGCGTCTGTTAGTGTCGTTCGCGATTGATTGGGTTTTCTATAGAACTTATTGAAAAGTTTAACGGTGGCAGTAAAGACGTAGTGCAGTCGGGTAAACATTTGATTAATTGTATTTTAATATAAAGCAAACACTTTCGAAAACAAGTCGTCGTGGTAATTTGTTTCTGTTAAAAAAATATATAATAATAGTAGAGGTATCATATTTTATAATCCGAGAATCATTGTTTTTTTTTACTAAAACAAATAAAATGAAAAATAAATAAATAAAAATAAACACTCGACAGGTCCAGTAAGTTATTGTATTAGTATTAAGGGTATTGACCTGACATCATGACGAAGGCTATGAGGTTATAAAGACTGTTGTTGGATCCGTTTATGACCGGATAAGTCTTGATCCCTGATCCCGGACAGTAAATTACATTTATTGAAGATATCTAGAAACATTTGAAACTTAATGTATAATGTTCCAGCAATATTTCAGTTTTCTTCAAAAGATATTTCTGGAATAATTATATCGTAATGTTCTGTAGTAGGTAATTAATTGTCTTTCATTTAAATAATGTTAAACAAAACTAAGTACAAACATTTTCTGAATATTTATGGGATTTGAACTCGGATCTGCCTATTGCATATAGTATCCGATCATTTTGGCGGAAGGGCGAACTGATACATCGGCGAACAAAAATTTGGCGAACATATATTTCGGCGTATGGATATTTCGACATTTCGTAATTTTGTGATTTGTTAAATTTGTATAATATTTAATTTCAACAATTTAATTTTAAAATTATTATATTTGTGTTAAAAATTGTTCATAAGCTTCTCCTTTCCGCTTAGAGTCTAAAATTATACTAGAATCGGTATTTTTTCTGTGGACAACTTTCCCACCAGCAATTTTTCTCTGTCTTACAATGATACCACTTTTTCTAAAAGGAAATCTGACTGAGGAAGTACTTTAAGGAGATAATTTTATGATTTTCTCCAAGAGTTTTCAAAACAAATGAGAAAAGCCTGGAAATAACTGTGAAAACCGGAAAACCTTAGGAAAAATGGGAAAACAGGTACGATAATATTATTCAAGAAAAATACATTGTACACGTAATTACTATACAACAGTATGGTATAAATAAAATATTGTTGATAAAGCATCCCTATCAATTGAACACCGCTTAAAATCGGTTTTTCTTTAGCAATGAAATATCTTTTCTTTTAGATGTACACTAAATTTCCCCTTTAATTCCTTCTCAACTTTTTATCTACAACATTGGCTTCACCCATAAACTATGTTGCTACTCGGCTTTATCTTATCTTAAACTGTCTATGAAAAATGTAACAATTCAAAAGACATAATATTATGTTCGTGTAAAATGGAACAAGCCGACTTTTTCTATATTATTCAGATTTATCGTATTGACGTGTTATAATCAAAAAACAATAAAAAAGTGACACTCGATCGACTGATTGATTTTTATTTACCTATAATCTATAACCAGATTGAAAAAAAATGTTCGTAAAACAACTTGATAATGTCACACGTTTATTTCTTGAGTTATGAAAGACGGTTCTGTTTCCTTAGTGTTCTAATCTAATCTCATTATTTGTCATGTGTATATTAAAACGTTGGCAATGCTTGGTAATATTCTTTTTATTTATTACTGTGTACATAAAACTACAAGAGATAATTTTCATTTTTAATGTGGTTGGTGAGTAAAAAAGAAGTTTTTTGATTTTCCGTGTAGTTAATTTTAAAATTAAGCAAACCGAAAAAACTGTAAAAAGACCGGAAAAATTTACGAAAATAGTACTTTTATTATTTTTAATTTTAGTTTTGGGTTTTTATTCTATAAAAAGTATTCGTAGGGACTTGAAATTTAAACGGAAAATTTTAATTTCCATTTTATAGACATTTGCAAAATATTTGAACTATTTTTAAGCTATTTCTAGACATTTTAATTTTATGAGTTTGTTCAGTAATTTTTTTTTGGTTGGTACTCTGGTATTCTGTCAATAAATTGCTAACCATAACACAAATGTTTGAAAATTTATCAGGAGTTTTAATACATAAAGTCGTACTATGTGGCAAAAAAAAAAGTTGAGTTTAATGTAGTATTTTTTTTTTTTTTTTTTAAGAATTTCCATAAAATGTTTTGAAAATCGTAAATATTACAGCAGTTTAAAATATGTATAAAGGAACTTAATTCAGAATTGTATCTTTCTTTGACATAGCAATGGTTTATCATTGGTTACACGTATAAATAATATAGCATTATGTCTCCTACTTTAAAGTGAAACATTACTGAAATTACTAAATATACAGGTTTATCAGTATATGCTACGCAATAAAATAATAAAGTAAATACAAAATTATTAAAACGGTTAATACTCGTAAAGAAATATACAAATCAAAAAAATAAAATAATGAATAAATGCGTCGCCTGGAGTATTATGATAAGTTTATTATACGACTGGTTTCGTATTAAAAATTCATCATCGGGTATATCACAGTGAACGTTTCATCGTTTCCAGTCCCGTTATACATTTTGACTGTGATATACCCGATGATGAATTTTTAATTCGAAACCTCTCGTATAATATACTTGTCATGGTCCTCCAGGCGACGCATTCATTAATTTATTAATTTTTTGTTTTTGCAATCCATATATTTTTAATTTATGTATTTATTTACTATACATATTATATAATATGAATACATGCAAGATGTGAGAGAGTGTGTGTGTACTAGTCTGTTAAATAAATACTATATATTCGATTCTGATTATATAACATATATAATGACACCGTAAATGATAATATGAAATACTAAATCTAAACTGACTGACAGAAACAATAAAAACTTAGCCTTTGTTAAATACAAAATTTGATATGATAAAAAATAAACTAATATTAAATTATAAATGTAAATGTAAATTATATAATTTGAAGTAATATAATATATTATAGATAACCAAAGAGGAATTGAGTGCAAGAACAAAATCTAAAGTGGAAACGGGCTAGGACTTTTTCAATATTTACAGGTCAATTGTCAAATATACTAACACAAAAAATTATACATCTTGATTTCATTAGTGTTTTTTTTCCAAATGACATCGACATTGAGTCAATCGTTTAAAATGATAGATTCTAAGACCAATTCTATTAAATACCTTGGAAATTCAAAACCATAGAAGAAGTATTAAGATTATAAATTATATAGCTTTGCTATAAATATGAAAATGTTATCAATAAACTTCGCTATTAAAATTTATAAGTCGTGCTGAGGCAAGAAAAAGGAACATGGATTATGGAAACCATGAGCATACACAATATCTGTGTATACATACAGTGTGTTCACGGAACAGAGGACACTTTGAAACTTTGTACTTTACACATATTTTTGAATTTGGTTTTCGGAAAACGAAATGATACTGCCAGGCCATTATTTTTCCGGGCATATAATTTCTTTTAACTCGTGTTTTATACGCATGCGCAACGCAACTTCTTTTTTTTTAAATGGGACCCCTATTTTTTTAAACCATATTCAAGTCGGTCAAATTTTTTTAAGCCAGATTGATATACCAATTCGTATTATAAATTGAAAACGACCGAATGAGAGCTATTTGAAATTATAGTAGAAAAAAGATTTGTTTCACTACAAAAACTGCTAACTACGAAAACTACAAAAAAAATTGTTTTCCTACTTTAATTTCAAACAGCTCTCATTTGGTCAGTATACAATTTGAATACTAGTTGACCCAGTGCTATCTGGCTTAAAAAAATTCGACCAATCCAAATATGATTTAAAATATAAGAGTTCTCATTTAAAATAAAAGAAATTGCGTTGCGCATACGTAGAATACAAAAGTTAAAAAAAATTGTATACCCCATAAAAAGTAATGACCCAGGAGTTTTTCAAAAATCAAATTCATAAAAATGCGTAAGATACAAGGTTATAAAGTGTTCACTGTTTCCGTGGACACACTGTATTTAACATTGTACCACTGTAGAGTGGTAAGCATACCTTACAGACAAAAGCAATGGCTATGTCAATATTAAAATGTCTAAGAAATAAGAATATTATCAATGATGATTATAGCTTTAGTATCTATAGGAATATGGACTTCCTTCTTCAATTTATATAAATCATGGGATTATCTAAATGCTTAGTCTCCTTATCAGGCATTTCTCATTCAGGGTCTAGATCGCACTAATTATGAATTTGCTCAACAAGTATCTGATGGATGGTGAAGTTATTTAAATTATCTGGATTTCTCCCCAAAAAAAGAGAAAAGGATATATGATAGGAAGAGACTAAAATATTTCACAATTTTTTAAAAATAACAATAATCAAATCGAATCACTGACTGAGTTTCTTGAATATTTGTCTGAAGTTCTATTCTGAAAAAACATATAAAAATAATATTTTATTTTTTATACTATTATATAATTTTTATTTAAAAAATTTTACCTTAATACATTTTTTTTTAGAAAAATTAAGCATCATAAATAGACCTCTAGTTTTCTTTAGAGGGATACCTATTAACTTCTACCAAATATAAATGCTTGTGGTTAAATACATACATAAACATAATTTCGAAATTAATAAGGTTTTTTTGTCAATTCATAAATCAGATGTAATTATATTCATAACAGAAAAATACTATGAAAATATATACCCAATTACAAAATGTTTTTGTGCAATTTGAAATGCAAACAATACGTGCCCATACAAAATTATACAAAGTATGATAGCAAGCATAGCAACTAAAAACAGCTAAAATATTAAATGATAATAATAAAAAAAAAGAGAGTCAACTTTAACCTACTTAAAATGAACTGAGTCAAAATAGTAAATTTCTAGTTGATATGTATAATATTGGCACAGTGATACAATAACCGACAAAAAACTGCAAAAGGATTTTTTTTTTTAATAGATGGTGGGGAGGGGGTGGATTGGTTAAATATCACATTCAAATATAACGCAAATAAAATATTAAAAAAATTATAAAATATTTAGAACAATAGTCTTAGATTTCCTTCAGCCCTCTCATCTACCCAACAACCAGGAATATATGGTAGTATAATTTCTAATTTATAGGTAGGTTATTTAGTATACATAAAATATTATTAACAAGTAATAATAAAAATATCAGAAATTCTAGAAATATTTTGGGTAGTATTCATATTTTTTAATTTTTTATTTCTTGTAATAATTACTGAATTTTTACAATATAATTCCTAAAATTTATATTTTCTTTATATCTAATAAACTAATAGCATATAATTTGTTTTAATAATTTTTTTTTTACCAATCTAAGATAGCCATTTTATAAATATATGTTGAAACAAAATGTAAATGTTACAAAACTTTAATAATGATGAATTGTTAATTTTCAGTAATTCATTTCTTGACGTTTACATTAATTTAAATTCAGAGTTGCTACTTTTTTAAATTCACTAACTTTACCATGTTTCCCTGAAAGAAAATCATATTTGTGCCAACATAATACTTTAAATCATTTTTTTACAATCAAATTTTAATTTATTGCATATTGGCCAGACTCAATTTTTAATTATAAATTCCACATTTTAATCATCTTAAATAATTCAAATCAAAGAATTTATTTCAATTGGTAGTAACATATTAATTAATTCTAATTATACTCGTATGTCTAAAAAAATTTTTAGTACAAGTTATTTTTTCATAAAATAATGTACCTATTTAGAAAACAAAGTTTTGTTTAAAATGTGAGTTTATGTTATTTTTGACACTATGCTATAACTGTTATTTATCACTACATAAAATAAACGGCGATAAAAGTTTACTTATACTCTTCAGTTTAAGCTCACAGAAATAATAATATTTTTGTCTATATTTATGTATTAAGTTTAAATTAAAAAATAAAATAATTAAAAAATAAAATGACTAAAAAAGGGTTAGATTTGATTAGGTTAGGTAAGAAGCCTAAATATTTGATTCCAACTTTCGCAACGGGTATTTTCTTTGCAAGCAGTAGGAGTCAACATGTATACACAACAATTGTCTTTGAATTTAAAAACAAAATTGATTATTTTTTTTAAAAATTTCATTGCTACAAATATTGGACTGTATAAAAAGAAACACAAACAAACAATCAAATTTCAAATTTTTAGTATTAATATTTAAAAGATAAAAGATTTAAAATAATAAAACAATATCCTGAAAAAAAATAAAGAAAATCGGTGGCTAATGACAACCTAGACACTAACCTTTTAGTATGTTTCACACTTGATTAATCTTAATAACCAGTAATTGGTTATTAATCTGATATTGATAAGAATTTCAAAAAATAAGCTTCTTTATTTACCAAAAAAATAAAACAAATTGCATCAAGATAGGTCTTTTGCTATGTTTTTACCAGGGAAAGATTTTTAGGAGAAATTTTCTACACAGAATAAAAAAAAAATTATAGTAAAACATATATAATCCCCAGTTTACTTGGAATTATAAATTATAATTTCAAAATAGAGGAATCTTAGCAAGGTTCTAGAAATTCTGTATACTCTTTTCACTTTGTATACTGAAGCAAGGGCCAAAGCATTTGTAAATTTGATTGAAAGATAATAATTTCAATACTTACTGTTAAAGATGTGATTGTCAAATGATCTATAACTCCATCAATTGAATAACTCAAAAAAAAACAACATTTGTCCGACCAAATCATTAAATTTTCTCTATTGTCATTAATTGCAACCATTGTCCTAAAACACATCACATTAGAACATTGAATCAATGACATAAATGTGTTTTAGAAGTTTCATAATTTTATTTACTTTTTAAAAAATGCATTGTTTTTCAGCAAAACTCTTGTAATTAGAATGTACACAAACTTCAGCACCAGTTGAGCAAGCCCATAACTTGTGCGATTTAGACCATAGATGAGAAAGCTTGAGAAGTAGTCCAAGCATTTAGAATGTCCTCTGACTTAAATAAATTGAATATTAAAGTGAATATGTCTATAGGTATTAACACTATAATCAGCATCCATAAAACATTTTTATCATATGAATCTCAACATTAACACAGCCACTTCATTGGTCTGTAATGTATGGATACAACTCCACAGTGGTACAATATTAAATACATTTTTATAATTGTTTTCTATGCTTATGGTTTTTTTTATTGAATACTGATTTCTCTTTTCTCAGTATAACATATAATTTATAATAATTAATTTTAATTGTTAAAACTTTTAATTTATAGAATAGCTCCATAAGTTAAAACTATAATATTTCCTCTATGCTTTTGAGTAGATGTATATGAATTCCAATGTATTTGATAGTTTTGATATGAAATTCTATTATTCTAAATCGTTCACTCAATATCAGTGCGTTTAGTTATAAAAAAAACTATTAAATTCATCACGTATGATGTTCAAACTTGTATATCAGACACATGACCTGTGAATATTGTCAAAGTCCCTTTCTGTTTCCATATAAATTCTGTTGCTTATGTTAATATTATACTGTCAGCTATTCTAGCATCCATTCTGGTAAACAAAATAAACAATAAAAGTTATAATAGTTATATCATTTCAATATTATAGACTAAATTTTAATTCATAAAAAAAGCATAAATTTATACTATTTTAAATATAATAAAGACCTGTAGGATTTCTGTCTCAATTCATAGTATTCGATATAGCATACAGCCATCCTGCATGTATTCTGATTTTTCTGGAAATTAATTCTTTAGTGAACCGTCAAAAACTCAAATTTTTTGTTAAAATCCTGAAACCAAAATATTGATCATGTGTTGTTATGCATTACATATTTACTTATTCATTTCATATATATTTATACACGATTTATTGTTTATAAAATTCAATAAATTATGTTTGTACTCTTTATAATACAAATTGGTCATAGAAACTTTAATAACTTTAAAACTTTATAAACGGAGTATTACTTTATATAAGTGTAGGTGATTACATTTTTGATTTCCGACAATCCGTTTATACAATATTCCATTTTTAAGGGTTATGGTAGTAAATAAAACTAAAAAAATCGATACTCCACTTCTCTCCCCCGACCTAAACCTAAAAGTGGATTATCTTGTTTAGGTTAGGATAGGAACTTAATCTTAAATGTTGTGAAAAATCTAAGTATTACAAAATATCGAATTTAATTATACTTAAAAATTTCAAAAATCAAAATTTTATAAAATTAAAGCTATCCAAAAAGAAATTGTAATTTTTTTTTTTTTGAAAAACTTTATCATTCAACAACAATATTTTAAGAAGATAAATTTACTTATGATATTTACTACACAAATATTATTTAAAATTAATTAATTAATATATATTTAAATATAATATAAAATACAATTAATAAATTATTAATAAAGTGATGGTTTTTATTAATATTTTTCAAATTAATAATTCTGATTTCCTATTAGGTATCTACCTAAAGATCTACCTTAAGATTATGACGAACTTTACTTATACAGATATAGAAAATTAAAAGTTGTCATATAATAAACAATAGTAAACAAATTGCTGTTATTACTAGAAAAAAAATTTCTATGGTTGTGTTTTTATGATAATATATCGATCCTCCTTAAATATTACTGCTCAATATTTACAACACTGGTACTCTCATATATTATTAATGTTAAACAAATGTTTAGACTAGTTTAAAATTGTTCACTAAATGAATACTGAATATGTATTCAAATATACCTATGTGGCTATGTCTTACATATAATAATCTTTATTATTTACTTAATGTTAATAAAACAATACTTTTATTACTAATAAATATATCTGTAGGTATTCTATATATTTTAGTTTGGAACAAACATAATTTGTAGCTTCCACTCAAATCTTCTATTTTTTTTTTTTTTTTTTCGTATTCCGAAAATATTTAATTTTTTAATGAAAACTATAAGTTAAGAAGTTTTATGACAAACAAATTTTAAAAACCTTCAAGAAAACAACTTTTTATTTGGTAATAATGGCTTCTCAATTGTTATGATGAATGTTCATACAGAAGTATATAAATACAAAATGCCTACGTGAAATAAACAATTACCAAGGCCTACTTGTTTATTGTCTGCAAATGCATTCATTTAAGTAGTGTTCAAGCTTAAAAATATTAAATAGGTACTCCATATGAATGTTTAGTTAAGTATTTTAGTATTTCCATATTCATAACTAAATTCTCATAACTAAAATTGTGTACATAAAATTAAAAAAATGTCGATATGAATGCATATAATGGAAATAAGAAAATAATTATTATTTAAAACAAATAAAAATTACACAAAAAAACTTATAAAATCTAAAATATTGTTAAGTGCATATAAGTACTTTTAGGTACGTGTGGGGCACTTTTCGTTAAAATTGTATGTTTAATATTTGCTTACTAATTCATGGTTATTTCTTTAATATATTGCAATATTTGTTCAATTATTTGAATAAAGCCTTTTAGTATTACACATAGAATAATTTTCGTAATAACAATTAGAGGTAGAAATTAGTAATTCCAGGCATTTTCTATTAACGTCCAAGGAATATTATGTTAAAACCAAGAAAACTTCGTATTTCGTTATTTTTTAATGTAACTGTAAATGTTTGTTATTTCTCGCGATGACCTTTAATTAACAATTGGTAACCAAAACATTTACCGTTGAACCGCATTGTAAAAGAATATTTATTTTGGGCGGACAGGTTTAATCATACTTAGTCAAATACCGAGCGAAAAGCACGCCCCCCCCCCCGTAGGTAGTTTATTAATTTATTAATTAATTAAATAATTAAAGAGCTACAAAAGTGAATGTTGTAAAGCTTGTAAAATGTATTATTTAGATATTATTAATTATATATGATAGGTACCTTTTGTTGATACGGCGGTTGTAGTGTGTTGAGACGCTTGAAAAAATATTCTTGTCGAGTCAATAAAGTCTTGGAGAAACGCAAGTAATATTTTATGTATATTAATCTATTGCAGTTTTTATGAAAACGTAATACCGATAGACGTGGAATAATCCCAAAAGGGGTACTGTTCCAGTACCGCACAGTTGGGATTATTACGTGAATCGGCCAGACGGACGGTCCTTTTAAGTGCACGGAGACAGAAGCGAGCACAACAAAATAAACAAACGGACTAACTAGATTTCATTAATGTTGTGTCTAGATTCACGGCATACGGTACGTTATCTTATATTCGGTTTTATGACTGGTGGAAGGGGATGGGGGAGGGAAGGTGGATAATTTTATCTCGACTGTTATGCATCATTATTATACGTTTATATCAGTTTTTTTTTTTCAGCGGATGTTCCGTTCGTTTAGTTTCGTATCGGAAGGGATTATTAATTAAAACGATTATCATTATTATTATTTTTTTTTTCAATCTCTAGGTGCATACGTACTTTTATAATATATAAAAACATTTAAATTATATTAAAATTAAAAGCCGTATAGTTTTTATGAACTGTACATTGTAGGTATACAATTATGTATAGAAAGAAACGAAATCGTATTTAATGTACTTTGTACCCGTACCAACCGCCGTATTCTAATTAACACATTATTGAACCGATAGTAATAACCCCGGAATTAAAAAAAAAAAGATCGTTGTTTAAATATTAGCATATTAAAAAAAATTAATTTTATAATATATATTTTTACAAATCAGACATTTTTTTTTTCATTTTCTGTAGCGTAATTAATTTTTAGAACGGGCTATGTAGTTGAATATGTGGACAACAAAATCGTTTATTCATGCGACTATATTACAGACAAGCAATAGATATTATTTTAAACGCGATCAATGCGATTAATATTTACACTATTTGACGAATTTCATTTTTCTAATCCGTCTATAACGTTATATGCTACTGAACAAGCTAAAGTTTTAATTCGAAGATACATTCGTTTCTCGAAAAAAGAATAATCAATCTATTTTCTATACAAATTCGTGATTTTTTCGTAAGAAAAAAACTAATTGGTAGGCACTAATATTGTTTTAAATCAATTTTCTTAAAGTTATGTTTTTTTTTTTTTTGGTATTAGGTATTATGTAGATATAAAATATTAATAACAATGTGACTCAACTAGTTATAGTTACCTATATTTACGAATTTATTTTATAAAGGTACATTTATACACAATTTATGTTGCATGAGTGATCGTTTTTACATCTTAATATTATCAGCGATGTGTACCCAATACGACTGATATCTGGGAAATGGACATTTAAACTTTAACCTCATTTAGAAACTTAGATAGATGAACACTTTCATTTATAGACAATATGATATTATAGACGTATTTAAAAAAAACAAAAAAACTGACTATACTATTCAACAACAATATTTTAACAAGTTAAATGTACCTATGATATAAATTATTTCACACTGTTTTCATTTAAACAGATCGGTATATTTTTGATAATAATTTATGTAGGTAGCATCATACTATGGAAAATATACTAAATAAACTGTACGAATGGTTCTTTTTCTTTTATTTTCCCAGAAGTTTTTATAATAAATGGGAAAAACGGGAAAATGTACGAAATATTTTACTTTAAAAACAAAAATATTACCGTCTTTCAACACATTTATAACCGAACTCCACTCAAAATCGTTTTTCATTAGCAATAATTAATCTTTGCATGTATAATATATTAAATAACATTCCCCTCTATTTTCCCAACTTTTCAGTACGAAATATATCTGTTTGTTTCTCCTTATAATATTCTCCTAAATAGTAAGTAATATGCTGATTGTTTTTATGAATATTTCCAAACGTAAATCCTATTTTCTTATTAGATAACTTACACAAAACTATGACCTTGATTGATGTTAATAAGAAATTAAAAGCTAATTAAACATGTTATAAATAAATTGCGGCTTTTACTATAAAAAAAAATTGTACTGTGTACGTGTTTATATGATAAAATATTGATCCATGGCACATTATTTAAGACACCGGTACTCATTTATTATTATATTAATTTTTATAGTTTGATAAAAGTTTTGACTAATTTATAATTTATGTTTTAATTTTTTTTTTTCATTTTAATTAACACGATAAAACAATCGAGTGTTTGTGCCGAGTTAATTATTATATGTTCCATAGGCATTCTAAACATTTCACTATTTTAATTTGAAAAAAAACCTAGTTTAGTTTCCATCAAATCCTTACATTTTTTATTTTTTAAAAAAAGTTGTTGTTTTTGACGTTGCCTCTGAGAAAGTTTGATTTTTATGAAAATTCCAAACTCATAATTTTCACGGCACTCATTTCGGCCTCAGTTTTACGTTCAACATATTTCGAATCAATTTTGGATATTATTTATGTTTATTATTTGCTTATTAATTTTTTATTCAATTCTGATTAAGAGAACGTTATCAACCCGCATCTGTCTCAGTCCAACCACCGGGTAACACGCATTAACAATACTTACGGCAGAATAAGAACAACTAGTTTAATTTTGATTTTAGAGTAAAATTACCTAGTATTATATTTATAGAAAACATTATTTTGTGGGAATTGTCATATAGATACGAAAACTGTTTTGTTTTGTTTTTGTTTTAAACTAACTGTAACTTTTAACAGTTCATAATTTAAAAAACACCGATGACATTCCTTTCAAAATAATATTATCTGCAAAATTCTTAGTATGTACTTTTAACGTAAAATCAACATTAAGCTAGTTTTACTTATTTCGCGAAAGTATCATTTCAACATATTATCCGGTGGTTCGACTGGGGCAGATGTGAATATAACGTTCTTTTAAGTACTTTTTAATATTTATTCAAAATTGTTTTAATAGAGCCTGTTATATTGTGTTTTTAAAAACACAATATTTTGATATTGATATTGATATAAAATCGATTCGTAATTGTTTCCCGGAATATTTAACGTGAAACCTCAGGCGAGAATAGTGTAGGTATGTTTTAATTTTTGCGTACAGAGGAAATTGGCTTATTATATTTCAACAAAAAAAGAACGGTAATTTTTAGGTGAAAAACATATTGCATATACTTCTAAATTAATTATTTTTACCAATTATACCTTGTTAACACGGCGACGGCAGTCCATTCAGACGCATGAAGAAATCCTCTTCCTGTCAAGTGAACAAAATTTGAGGAAATTTCCCGTACATATTGTAATAAATATTTCTATCGATACTTTTATAAAAATGCAAGTTGTCCAAATGCCGATTGACGTTGAATAATCCCGAAAGGGGTGCTGTTCCAGCACCGCACAGTCGGGATTAAAATGTAAATGGGCAAAACGGAAGGATTTTTTAGGTACAAAAGATGTTGACGCAAAGAAATATACAAACGGACAAATTCGATTTTATGAACATATATTTTAACACTCGTATTAGGTCTTTTTTCGAGACGTGCAGTAATTATATGATTATTGACTATTGGAGCGATAATTTTATTAATACTATTAAGATATTGTTATAATACAATTTTTAATTGGTTTTTTTTTTTTTTTTTCTGTTTCGAGTTACGCGTTCGTTTAATTATTGTTAATCGGCCTATTAACTGAAATGATTATTAGTATTATTTTATTTTTTTATCTTTATGTACGACGCCCGATATAATTACACAAAAAGCACGAAAAACCGGGAATTAACATTATGGTTTACGATACAGTGATTCTCAACCACTTTTCTTCGACAATGAATATTGTAATACCATTTATACAGATGTGTACTGTGTAAGCAAATCATTTTCATTTATACACCCACCCAAAAAACCCTATAAATTCATTTTCTAAATCCGGGAGCCTTGATGTCACGTCAACAGTCTATCCTTACATAACCTGTCAAAATCAAATTTTTTAAAATATCTGGTTTTATTTATTAAAATATGATTTAATTTTGTTTTTGTTTTTATAAAAGTGTACGGCGCCAAACTTTTGAGGATAACTCTTATTTTACCATTTTAAAAAACAGAGGGGGGGGGGGTCAAAAAATTAATTACCAAAATACCAACCCGCCCTTGGAAAAAAAAAATTAGCTCAGTTTGCTATCATACATTGATTAACTAAGGGTTTCCTCAAAAATCGTTAACAACCAATACTTACATGAATATATGATGAAGACGACGATCGACTTCTTATGCATAACACAATTTAATATTTTTATAGTTACCTACCTATAAAAACCATACCATAGGTAATGTGGTACGAAACTACAAAATGAAATTGTTTTAAAAACGTATACAAAAAATAAAATTGACAATCCGGATGATCTAATCTTGTATTTATTCTTATAAATTCGTTTTGACGTGTCATGTTATTATTAAAAAATTTAAAGAAACGCGGTCATAAATCGGCACTGATGTGTTGTGTTGCGATAGTTGATCCAATAACTATGACTACTATACAATATTGTGCTAATCGTTCTATTATTTGTGTGCCGTTGTGGCGCTATACATTCAATATTATAACGAAAAGTCCGTACCTCCGTGTATCTACAAAGACTATAATTTAGCATTAAATCTGACCACAGACCAAAATTACCTATGCACCCCGTTACCGAATAAACTGAGGTGGCCACCGTTGCTCTCTAGTTTTGGGAATCATTGGTATAAAACGGTTAAAAGTACATACGCACTTATAAATAGGATAGTGTATAAAGTATATTAATTAATCAAAATCGATACGCATGTCGAATAAACTTCGGACCTATTGTTTCTACTTCTATAGCTATCGCTGTTTTCCGGTTAACACAATACTTTACATTGTTTGATTATTTATGTATATATTATTATAATCTTATGTTAATTATCAATATATTATGAAAAAGTAAAATCTGTAATTTCAACACAGGCAACGCTTCCAAAAAGCATATCATTTTTTTTTATATAACAAAAAAAAAAAAAGGTGATACTGAGGACGGGCGCGGCCACTGTTATAGATGAGTAGTGGGAAAAGTCGGATACATAACGTTATTTAATTTATACCTGTAACCCAACTGTACGACTATTATAATGAACCTCCTGTTAATTTTCAAGCATTTCTGTTAAGTTAATTATAATTACATAAAAAAATTGCAAAATTAAAATATATAAAGGGCCCAAAAGTTGTAAAAATGTTTTAAAAGTTTTACCACGAAAAAGTAAATAGAAGTATTGTGTCAATGCTTTAAATCTCTACGAATATTTTAAACTGAATTACATTCAAAAAACAAAATTTAAAATAAGAATAATTTTCGTAAATTTCCCCTTTCTTTTTACGTATTTTTTGGTTTTGCTCAATTAAAAAAAAATACAAAAAAAAAAAAAAAATCAAAAACCTTGATACTTTTTTGTTCATCAACTAGATTACAAATTTAACAAATAAATCTCTTGATTTATTAATTGGATCAATATTTACGGTAGAAAACATAAGCCGTAAAAAATACGTCCAAGGATAATAGAGACTGCTACTGATGATTTAATGCATACCTGTAATCAACGATAAACCATTGCTTAGTAAAAAACAATTCTGAGCGGAGTTCAGTTGATAGTGATGCTTTGTCAACAGTACATGTCATTTTATATTAAAATAGTTAAATAGGCTTTATATAGTTTCTTTAATAATATTTATTTAACGTTGCACCGATTTTTTCAGTTTTCCTACATTTTTTCTCTGTTTTTTTTTTTTTGGTTTTTCAAATTTGATGAGAAAATCGAAAAATGGCATTTTTAGAGAGAACCTTGCTAGTAAAATTTCCTTTTAGAAATATTGCTATAGTTAAAATTTGGAGCGAAATTGCTAGTAGAAAAGTTTTGCACAGCAAAAAGAATCGTAATATTTTAGTAATATATTTGGTACATATTTCCGTTTTTTATTTTCGGTTTTTCAAATGTGATGAAAAAACACTTGAGAAAATCAAAAAATGACCGCCTCTTAAAGTACCTCCATATACCAGTTTCCTTTCAGAAAAGGCGCTACACATAAAAATCTGAGCATGTAGAAAAGTCGCGCACAGTTAAAAAACAAAAAGATTCTTCACAACACTCGGAATCTAAAATTTTAAATAATAAAATCGTTCTGCCATATTTTGAAAAATATCGTTTATGTCGTCTTTTTGGTTTTTCCTAATTATTGTGAAAACTACATTAGACATCAAAAAACTGCCCTCTCTGTCAGTGAATATGTGTTAAAGGAACAAAATTGATCTCATTTTTCGATTGGAGTAATATTTCTGGTGGGAAACATAAGAGTTGAACATATTAAAAGTATTACACCGGGACGCTACGTTGCTGTAAATATTAATCAATTTTAATTTTTCGGTTTTTCCTAGTTATTACAAAAACTACTTTGGATACCGATAAACGACTTACTCTGTCAATGGCGAAACGTTAATAGGAATAATATCGATAATTTTTCGTTTTTGAATTTTAGCAATATTCCTGGTAAAAAACCTCGCGTAAGCACATTAAAAACTATGAAAACGGCGACGACGCGGCTCGCTCGTAAATAATTGCCGTTTTAACTATAATTTTCTTTCGGGTCTTCCCAATAATTTCGAAAACCCCTTTGAAAATCAAAAAATGACACTTAATGTGATAAGTATTTAAATAAAAGTTTTTAATTACATTTAACGGTAAATACGACCTGTTGAATATTATTTCAAATATACTTTCTAAAATTTTAAACACTCACTTAATTAAACAAGTTTTCTAAATATTACAATAGCAAATTTAATCTAGTTAATAAGAACTTTCGCAAGGCAAATTTTTCATTTTTTTTTTTTTTTATTCTAATTTGTATACACATTTTTAGTATAATACATACACATACAATTATTTTAATTTTAAAGCTACCTACTTAACTTTAATATCACTTTCGGAGTTCGGTATAAAATTAGCTTTAGTTTTTTTTAAACTTTATTTAAGTCCATCACCGCTTTCAGTTGAAGATTTCACATAGTCAATCTCTTTGCGCCAAGCTTTATTGAAGTTATCTAAATGATACCAACCGAAAAATTTTAATTACTTATGAAATATTTAAAATAATATTATTTGAATAATTATGATTAAAATGTGTACCTATTGGTATTTATCGTATGAATAAAATTGTTTGACTAATCAGAAATACTTGCAAACTAAACACAGGGTCCATTATAAGTTTTCCTTAGTGTTGAAAAATAAATTAGAGCTTAATGTAGTAATTTTTTTTTTATAAATGTTTTTAAGTAAAATTTTGACAAAAACCTTACAAATTACTGAATTTACAAACATGTTGGTTATGATTTATGGTTACGTACAGATAAGTTAAATAATTTTATGTATTCCATAACATTCCCAACTTCCCACCTACAATCCCCAGTATCAGCTTTTTTTTAAAACATTTTTCTTTAATTAATTATTAATACCTATATAAAGTTTGTTGTAATTAGTACTTACAGTATTCTTTGCTATTATTCAAATACATATTTTATCAGAGGCCCCAATCTTATGATGGATGTGTCGCATTTTGAATTGTTTTATTAGCAAAATTTTGATTCAATTCTGGTGGCTATTTTGAAAATAACATAAGTTTCCCATTATTATCAAAGATCCATGTGGTTAGGATAACACTATAAAATCGCGATTCAAGAAACAGTGTACTAACCCATGATTTACGTCTCTAAACATAATATAAAATACGAAAAGGTGTTACAAACTAAGTTTTTTTTTAATGATATTAGTAAAAACATTCAAAATTACTCACTTGTCCTATCTGCAGTAAGTAAAGCCATAGGTATAATAAAACTGTATAAACAATATTATAGATATCTATACTGACTATACTAAATAATGAAAAAAGGTCGTTTACAGAAGACGCTTTACACAAATGCCGTAATTGCGGGTTTCTTTGCACCAGGCTAGTTAATTTTGCACCAAAAATATATTTTGTCGTTAAATGTTATACTCTTAATGTATAATATTAACTCATTATAAAATTATGTTAGCCGATTCAAGCTTTTTTTTTTTTTAGAGAAACAACTATAAGTCGTCGCGGTAATGTGAATTAGTAATGTATTTATTGGAACACAAATTCGACATAACGGCAATGGTTTGTAACATTCATTGCACACTGGGTACATACGGTACATTACGTATTTTTGTGTATTGGTTTCAACCGCTAGATTTTATGTCTCTGTCTCAATGTGCCCTCCTCTCCCATTGGTGTATACAGGAGGGGGGGGGGCGATAGGGGCAATTGCCCCTCCCCCCCTGGACATTATTGAATTTGTTTCATGTATCGGTACTTACTTATTTTATTATTATTAATCAAAAATTTAAAAAAAAAGGTAGATTTTTTTGTGCTGAAATGGTTATCAAAGACTTGTTCAGAGATCGATAAGAGATTAGAGATATGTAGCTGCTATCATCAGTATACATACCTATTGTTGGTTATAATAATCATGTTGTAATTGTCTATATGATTATTGTCTGTATTCTGCAACCATGGTCCGAGTTATTAACTTATTCTGGTTTCGAGGAATCATACCACAGAGTCGTGATAACTATATCATAACAAAAATTGATAAGCTTTAATGGAAAGGCGGCCATAGTAATTCGAGTACGGCACTGCGGTTATGCAGTAGTTTTCGGCGTTTGTGCTAGCAATTTTCATTAATATTCTTAATAAAAATTTTAATTAATACTGAAATTCGTAATACACTTATACACAAAATAATAGCCAGGTATATATGATGGCTGATAATGGTGTTAGGAAAAACAGCGCCGACGAACCGTACAAATATTTATTAATATTTACCTATTACAAAAATTACAATCAGATATTCTTACAAATAACCGATATGGATAAATTGACTACAGATAATATACTAAAATTATTATTTAAAAACTCCGAGTCTAATAGTTCAAATATACAACATAACATGTATTTGATACCTATACCCACGTCATATTGTTTTATACTATTTTGTGTAGGGTTTTTCAAAGGAATAAATTAGAAAAATTAGATAAATAGATTTTCATCAAAAGTAGGCAACAAGCAATAATATACGTAAAACATGTTTTTAAATAACTATACCTAATTATTTTTGTACTTTTTTATTTTTTTTTAGTGCTTTATATTAATTTACAATTGGGCTTTTTTCCAATCCTTCTTTTTAGTATTTACAAAAGCATTTTCTTAAGATGCCTATATAACTGTATTTTTTCCCTGGAGCTTTTTTTTTCTTATATGATCATTGGTCAAGGTATTTTGCTCCTAGGGCTTTTTTATCCTCAATTCGTAATAATTTAGTTATCAAAGTGGGCGCGGGAATCAATTATTCAAGTTTTAAGCAAGAAAAACGATTGGAAAATTTTGAACTGCTGATCTATTTATAATCTGTAACACTGCCGTTTATAGACATATATTTTTATTACTAATCATTTTTAAGTACGGTAAAAGTTCGCCCACGCTCCTTTGGAAGCCTCCTTGGAGCTGATTGCGTCCCTATGATCTCTCCCCTACACATATTATATTATTTGGTTAAATAACGATAAATAATAATCTCGTTGCGTTTAGAGTATTCAAATAACGAGTACCTATGAGAGAAACCTGTGTACCCGTATACTGTGTAAGTACCGGAAATGGAAATGGGGGTATTAAGCATAGATTATAATTGAAACTTCTTATATTATTATAAATAATTATGTTAATGTGTGCGAGTTATGTATATAACTAATGATTATTAACTATGACGTATGAGAAAACAATATTCTTGGTTTTTGAGTGGAGCGAAGAATGTATTGGGTTTACAAAAAGATGTTTATTTTTTTTTTTTATACTGTACAAAAATTTCTACAAGAAATCTTGCTCTAATATGTACACGTGACACAATATTTTCTGAAAGGAAATATTGCATAGAGTGTGCTTTTAGGAAGTAATTTTTCGAATTTTTTAGCGATTTTCATAATATCTGGAAAAACCCGGGATAAAACGTCAGAAATAATGAATTTATAATTCTGTTAAAAATATTCGTAAAGACTTGAAACTTTAACAGAAAACTTATATTTACATTTTCGAGACGCAGTAAAACGTATGAAACATTTGTGCCATTTTCGAGCTGTTCATAGACCTTTCAAAATTGCGAGTTTCTTATATAATTTTCATTTATTAGGCACTTTGTGGATACAATTATTTGACCAAACAAAAATGATTATAGATTAAGAATATTACAATTAAATATTAAAGTTTCATATTTATACTACTGTTAATACCAACATTAAAGAAGTACTTAAATATACTTAACATTTTTTAATATACATTACTATTGATGTACTAAGCATGATTTGACACATGCAAATTTCAAATAATTATCAATACAATGATATGAGTGGCACATATCCATACGCTAACTGAACTATCTGATATACAAAGTTTCTAAATAATAATAGTTTCTCTTCAAACAAATTTGTATACAATTGAAACACAACTGGAATTATTAAATAAACAGGTGGATGGACATAATATGCAAGACATAAACGAGTCAATTAAATTTATATTACATATTTGATTCCGATTATACGTATAATAAATAAATAACATCGTAAATGATAATATGAAATATTAAATCTAAGTTGACTAATAAACTAACACATTTTGGCCATTGCTAAATACATGATAAAAATAACACAAAGCAAATTATATAATTTGAAGTAATATATATTATAATTTATAGATAACCGTACAGGAATTGTACGCAAGAATAAAATATAAACAGGAAACAGAACGGGACTTTTCCAATATTCACAGGCCAACCGTCCAATACCACATAATTTCAATAATGTTTTATGCCAAAATGACATTGACATTGAGCCAATGGTTTTAAAAGATAAGTTTTCGGATCAATGTTATCAAATACTTTGGAGATAGTACACAAAATATTCAAAACCATAGAAGAAGTATTGTGGTTTATAAGTTATATAAGTATATAATTTATATCTAATATAGCTATGCTTTGGACGTTAATATTTATTATTAAAACCGCTATTAAAATGTATAAGTCGTGTTGAATATTTGTGTGTATATAACATTGTACCACTGTAGACTGAAAGTTATACATTACAAACCAAAGAAATGACCATGTTCATATTGAAATGTCTAAGAAATGAAAATATCATCAATGCTGATTATAGCTTTAGTTTCTATAGGAACATTGACTTCTTTCATCAAGTTATGTCAGCCATACAATTTTCCAAATGTTTGGTCTTCTTAACAAGTATTTCTCATTCAGGATCTAGATCGTACTAATTATGAATATGCTCAACAAGTAACTAAAAAATGGCCAAAGTTATTTAAATTATGAAGGAGTCCCAAAAAAAAAAACAAAAAATAAAAAAACCACAGGATAATTGATAGGAGGAAACAATATTTCACAATATTTTTAAAATACAATTACAAAATCAAAACTTTCAGCAAATTTCTTTAGACTGTTTGAACATGAAATCATTTTTGACAAAATTTCTTGAATGTTTGTCTGACGGTCTGTTCTAAAAAAATAAAAAAAAATAATAATAATAATTTTTTATACTGCTGTATAATTATTATTTAAAATATTATATCTAAACAAATATTTTTATAGAAACATTTTATTATCTTTAGAGGGAAACTCTACCAAGTATATATGCTTGTGGTTAATTAAATACATAAGCATAATTTTGAAATTAATTTGGTATAGCTTTTTGTGAACATTTAAATCAGATATAATTGTATTTATTAAAGAAAAAACTAAATTATGAAATATAGACAGTTACAACATGTATTCGTACAATATTGACGATAAAAACAAAATATATACAAAGTTATTTAAAATATGATAGTAAGCAAAGAAACTATGGGGGTTGGGGTAGATTATTTACATATCAGATTAAAATATAACACAAATCAAATACTAAAAAAAATGTAAATGTAAAAAAATGTATTTAGAACAATTGTCTTAGATTTCCTGCAGCCCTCTCATCTGTCCAACTGTCAGGATTAAATGGTATTATAATTTGTAATTTATGGGTAATATCTATCAAATATACATAAATTATTAATTATCCAGACGATAACAAAAAGATCAACAACAAAATTTTATCTGCGTGGTACTTTAGGGGGTCATTTTTTGATTTTCCAAGCGGTTTACATAATAACTGGGAAAAACTGGGAAAATACACTAACAATAACTGGGAAAATAGATACAATAATAAACAAATATTATTAAATAATAAAATAACAAAATAATAACAAAATTATTAAAATGGATAATACTAGTAATAAATATAGTCGCGTTTTACATTTTGACTGCGACATAACTAATTATGAATTTTTAATTTGAAATCGATCGTAAATACTCCAGACGACGCATTCATTAATTTGTTTATTTTTTATTTTATATATAAATTTCATATTTTACCATAATTAGACGTATATATTAAAGCAACGATATGCTGTAGCTGAAGCAATATTTATGGTAGAAAATCTAAGCCGTAAAAATTTTGAATAATATGCTGTAATTAAAAATATATATTTTGTATATATCGGAATATAAGATACATATATGTATCGACGTATATTTCGTCTTTTTTGGTTTTTTCCAATTATTATGAAAAATACATTCGATATCAGAAAACCACTTCCTTTACCACTGGCGAAACATTATAAGAAAAAAAAAATCGATAACTTGTTATTTTTGGATTATAGCAATTGTTCTGGTAGAAAACATCGTGTTAACATTATAAAAACAATGAAAACAATAGCGACCCGGCGCGCCCAAAATATTTGCCGTTTTATCTCTAGTTTTCTTTCGGGTTTTTATCAATTATTTCAAAAAAAAAAAACACTTCGGAAAATCAAAAAATGACCACCTTAATATACCAACGAAATAAAATTACCATTCAGAAAATGTGCTGTAGTCTATACTTCGGAGCAAATGTTCTAGTAGAAATGCTTTTCACAGACAAAAATTAATAAAAAAAATACCCACAAATCATAGTAAAACAAATAGGATCCCTTCCTTTGTTGCAATCTAAAAAAAATAAATTTGTCATGCCTACCAAAAATTTAAATAAATAATTATGAGTAAAAACAGGTAAAATAATTTATATTAAAATTAATTTGTAGGGCTCCTTAATGTTTCTTTTAATCTTGAAAAAATGGTAAAAACCGGATGTTTGTAAAATTTTGTTTAAAAACATATATAATAAGCATATCTCGGATTTGTACATGCCAATTATAAAAAAAAAAAATAGACATATGTCGCACCATGGGTGGGCCATTAGTGTAGAAGAGCCTTTTGTAAGAAAGGCAATGGAGGGCAATTTAATTTATATCTGTACACAATGTTTAATCATTGCTAAAAAAAACAATTTTGAGTGGAGCATAGTCAACGGTATTGATTTTTCAACAATTTGTTTCTCGAAAATTTAAAGAAGACGTTTTGTACACGGTGTAAAAAAAAAAATTAATTAAAAACCAATATAATCCCCTGTTTATTTAGAATCTAAAATTTAAACATTTTATTTTAGTATGAACAAATTAATTAAAAATATAAAATAGGGGAATCATATAATAATGTTCTAGAAATTCAGTGAATTCCGATCACTCTGTGTACTGAAGCAATTGTAAATTTCATAATAATTAGGTATTGTTTTGTACGATATTAATTTTAATGCATACTGTTGAAAATGTAATTGTTGAGGAACCTATGACTCCATCAATTCAATAACTAAAAAAAAACAACACCGTTGATCCAACCAAATCCATTATATTGTCGTGAATTGCAAACCAATGTCCTAAAACATATCATATTACATTATTTAATCAATGATATAGATGCATGCTAGTAGTTTTATAATTTTATATAATACTTTTTTAAACGTACTTTGTTTTTCAGCAAAACCCATGTGAACAGAACGCAACCAAACTTGAGCACCAGTTGAGCAAGCCCATAACTTGTACGATTTAGACCATAGATAAGAAAGCTTGAGAAGTAGATGAATCATTTGGGAAATCCTATTACTGAGATAAATTGTATATTAAAGTGAATATGCCTATAGGAACTAACACTATAATCGGCATCCGTAATACATTTAGCGCATAGATATCTCAACATTAACATAGTCATATCCCTAGTTGGCAATGTATAACTACCAGTCCACAGTGTTACATTATTAGATATATTATTATACATTTTATCAATGTTTATGGTTTCTTTAATCAACACTGATTTGTCTCTTCTCGGCGTTACATACAATTTATAATAGTTCATTTCAATCATGAAATCTTTATATCTATAGCATAGCTGCTAAAACAATAATATCTCCTCTATGTTATCGAGTGACTGTATACGAATGAACGTCTTTGATAGTTTTGATATGAAATCCCATTATTCCAAATCACTCACTCAATGTCAGCGCATTAAGCGTATAATCATAAAACACTGTCTTATTCACCGCGTTTGATATTTCGAATTTGTATCGGACACTTGACCTGTGAATATTGGCAAAGTACCATTCCGTTTCCGTTATGACAACTATCTTTGCTTATGTTAATGTATTACTGTTAGCCGTCTGAGGATCCTTTCTGGTTAACAAAATAAACAATACAGATTGTAGTAATTATACTATTTAAACGTTATAAACTAAATTACAGTACATAAGAAAAAAATAATATAATTGTACGCTATTTTAAATATGACTAAGACCTGTAGGATTTTTGTCTCAATCCGCAGAACAGTGTGTAGTATATAGTCGTTCTGTATGTTTTCTGACCTTTCTGAAAAGTATCTATCAGATGAACCATCCGATATTTACATTCTTTTCCAAAATCCTGAAATCAAAATATTAATCATGCGTAATTATGCATTACATATTTACTTATTTATTTCATATATATTTGTACGTTAATGAGCGAATGTATTAATTAACTGTGGCTCTCTATGTAATACTCTCCATATTTTGGTCATGCAAACTTTAACCTCATTGATAAACTTAATTAAATAGACAAATTATTTATTTTATAAATAATATAACATAATTGTTGTATCGTTGTTTTTTGTTTTTTTTGTTTTTTTAAATTGAATTCAACCATTCAACTATACTATACTTTATAAATTAAGTATACCTATGATATTAATTATTATTTTACACAGTTCGCATTATAGCAGATCGGTGGATTTTTGATAATAATTTATGTAGATAACATTATATAATTAAAATGTACTCAATACATTTTTAAGAAGAGCTAATTACAATTTCGTTCAATTTAGATTTTACAAAATACATGAATACTACCTAAATATGAATACAAAATATTTATCGAATGTGATTTTTTGAAATATTATGATTGTTTTAATTTTTATTTTCTGATATTTTAAAACGTAACTTCTGATTACCTTTTAGGAAACTACCAGCAAACTATGACGAATTTTTTTTATGTTAATAAGTAATTATAAACTGTGGTGTAAAAGTAAATAAATTATCTGTGCACGTATTTTTGTGACATTATAGTATATTAAAAATTACGATTTTCCATTAGGTGACTACAACGAACTTTATTTATACAGATATAGAAAATTAAAAGTTGTCATATAATAAACAATAGAAAACAAATTGCTGTTATTACTAGTAAAAACTTTTTCTATGGACGTGTTTTTATGACAATATATCGATTCTCCTTCAATATTACTGCCCAATATCTACGACACTGGTACTCTCATATATTATTAATGTTAAACAAATGTTTAGACTAGTTTAAAATTGTTCATTAAATGAATACTGAATACGTAGTCGAAAAGAGTGTATTTATTTCGGGTGGACGGGTTTAATCATACTTAGACAAACATCGAGCGAAAAACACGCCTCTAGTAGGTACATTTTAAGCATTTGAATAATTAAATAGCTATAAAAGTGAAAGTTGTAAAGCTTTTAAAAGTAATTAATTAGTTATTATTAATGATTCATCATGTAGGTACCTATTATTGACACGACGGTTGTAGTTTATTGAGACGCTTGAAAAAATATTCTTGTCCAGTAAAGAGAATCTTGGAGAAACGCACGTAATATTTTATGTACCTACATATTAATCTATTATAGTTTTTATAAAAATGCAATGCCGATAGACGTAGGATAATCCCAAAAGTGGTGCTGTTCCAGTACCGCACAGTTGGAATTATTATGCGAATTGGCCAAACGGATGATTATTTTAGGTATACGGAGACAGATACGAACACGACGAAATGTACAAACGGGCTAACTCTGTTTCACTAATATTATATCTAGATTCGCGGCGTACAGATATCAATTACCATAGATGTGTTGTAAAAACACAAAAACCGTACAGATTTATAAATTGTAGAGTGTATACAACATACTGAAAGAAACCGATTGGTTTCGAATGAGCTTTGTACCTATAACTTCCGCTGGTTTTTAATTATTATATTATTGAGCAGATGTTGCCGAGGCTGCGTTAAAGGTAAAATTGCTAGGGGAAGTGCATGAATGGAGTATATCATATATGCTATAAATAATAAAAAACCGGGGGTGTAATTCTGTCGAAGAAGCCAAGAGGAAGGCGAGTAACAGGGGAGAGTGAAGAATTGCTACAAACCAATCTCAAGATTAAATACAAAATAGAGAGCTAATTTTTTTTTTTAAAAAAGGAATTGTAACGATCCCGCCAGGAAAAAAAATCGTCGTTTAAATATTATACGTTTTACTGTTCTAGTTTGGAATAAATCTAGTTTAGCTCTTTTCAAATCTTTACATATTTTTATTTCTCTAAAAAAATTCTAAATTTTTATGTCACTCTTTGCGGCCGCAGTTTTACGTTCAACGTTTCGTAAAGCATTTATCGAAATTTTTATATATGATATTTGATTACTCATTCATTATTACTGCTTAAGTATTTTTCAATGTATGTACTTTTATTTATACACGACGAGCAATCGCCATATTTATATTACCTCAAAAATAATGGACTTGTATTTAAAAATACAATATTTTGTCATTTTTCTATTATAAACATAATGCTTTTGTTTGTTCCTCAAGATATTTCTAAAATGATTTTATTGAAATATTCCGTACGAATAAAAAAATAAATAAGTAAACATCAAAAAAATAATGTATGCCTAATTTATATCAATAATCGATTCGTAAATGACATTCCAAATATTGAACGGGAAACCTCAGCCGAAAAAGGTGTAGGTATGTTTTAATTTGTGCGGACAGAGGAAACTGGTTTATCATATTTGAACGAAAAGAGAATGGTCTTTTTTTGGGCGAAAAACGTACCGCCTATACTTCTTAATTAATTATTAGTTGATTATTATTAATACCAATTATTACCTTATTGACACGACGGTACAGGTAGTCCATTCAGACGTATGAAAAAAATCCTCTTGTCAAGTGAACAAAATCTTGGGGACATTTCCCGTACACATTATAATAAATATTTCTATCGATACTAAATTTTATCAAAATGCAAATCGTCCTAATGCCGATTTACGTAGAATAATCCCGAAAGGGGTGCTGTTCCAGCACCACACAGTCGGGATTACAATGCAAATAGGCAAAACGGACGGATTTTCAGGAACAAAGAGACAGATGTGAACACAACGAAATATACGAACGGACTAACCCGACTTTATGAACATGTTATGTATTTAAACACTTGTCTTGCGTATAGTTTCACGCGGCGTGCAGTTATCAATATTAATATTATTGAAGGGGGGACAATTTTATCGGTACTGAATTAAATTATTTTTATAAAACGTCTTGTCGGTTTTTTTCCTACGCGTTTCCTTCATTGTTAACTGGACTATTAATTAAAATGATCATTAATATTATTAGAATTTCCATCTTATATATTATGACGTGCGATATAATATCATAATTATAAGGTTTAAAACAGTGCTTCCTAACCTCTTTCATTCTACGACTCCATTGTAGAGTTTTCAAAAATCATCCGTATCCAACTCTCCCTCACTCTATAAATTGAAAAAATTGACGATTTGTTTTTTTTTTTTAATTTCGTGTGATTTATGAATAAACTGCAAAATATTCGTAATGACTATAATTTTATTGATTTATACAAATAACAATGAAATTATGTACTTATTCACAATATGAATAATATTGTGCGACTTTTTAAAATAAAATAAACGTGAATAATTCACGTTAATTGGCCAATTTTTTTGATATTTGGCCAGATATTGGAGAGAGAGAAGGTGAGAGACAGTACCTTTTAAGTCGTTTAAATCCGATTCGCTATTCAAGAAATGTCTGTGTTTTGTTTTTATAACAATGTATTTACGGCGGTGCGAAACGTTTGGAGATTTCTATTATTGTCCCAAGAACGCAAATCATTTTGAATAACGGGGGCGGAGGAGAATACTAGTTAGCAAAATATCAACCCACCTTGGAAAAAAAAATTAGCTCACTTCGCTCTCAGACATTAATTAACTAAGGGTTTCCTCAAAAATCGTAAACAACCAATACTTACATGAATACATGATGACGACGACGATCGACTAATACATAACACAATTTAATATTTTTATAGGTACCTACCTACAAAAACCATACCATAGGTAAAGTGGAACGAGACTACAAAATAATATTGTTTTAAAAATGTATAGAAATTGTTATTTTTTTTCACCCTTATTATTGGGGGAAAAACTACTGCCATTCATTAAATTGTCAATGGGCAACCTATATTAATAAGCCTATAAATAGATGGAGTATTAGTTAAAATAAATTTAAGTGTGGACATTTTTGATATCTTTCAAACCGTTGGCAAGATATTCCAATTTTAAATTTTGGTTGGAGGAGAATGGTGGTGTATTATTAACACGCCGCGCACTGTACTGCAACACAAATGATACTCCACCACTCGCCGATAACCAAAACTTAAAAGTGGAATGTCTCGTCAACGGATAAACGAAATTCGAAAATGTCAACACTCAAATTTATTTTAAATAATATTCCATCTATTAATGGCATTTTTAATACTAGTTGCCATTTGAAAATCAAAAGTAAGTAGTGGATTTACCCCCCAAAATAAGGGTGACAAAAAATAACATAAATATAAAATTGTAGAGCAGCTTATTTTTTAAATTTTCTAGAAAACAAATTCCGGAAAAAGTTAACGCTTTCCAAAATAATGAGTTTACCCACTTAAACGGACCACCTGCTTTGAGAAGTGTACAATTTAATATTTTACACTTATTAAAATATAAAAATATTTTTAATATTTTTTTTTTTTGAAAATACACATAGGTAATACACGAATCACAAAGTATTTAATTATCAATAAAAATGAAGGCTATCTCTCCTTGAATTTTCATCTCCGGGTGCTAATGTTCTCGATTATAAAATCGAAAGGTGTTTTTTTCTCCAATTTAATTTATTTTTCGAGTGTACTATATTATATGATTAGGCGTGTAGACAACAAAAATGTCAATATTTTAACAACGCACAGTTTCATTTATCTAATCTATATTACGTTGTATTGTTTAGCTATAATATTTTTATTGAAAGATGCGTTCGCTTCTCAATAAAAGAATGTAAATAAGATAAAAAATTGAACACATAAGTACGCATTATATTTTGTTGTTCGTTTAAATGAAATGCATATAGTTTTTGTTAGTGTCATACAACCACAATAAGTACGATTCAGTGTCTACATAGATATAAATAAACAGAATAAAATAAAATAAATTAACTAGTAAAATTAGTAAAATTTGAAAAGGAAATAACTTTGTGATAACAGAATTATCAAAATTGTCAAGTTATTTAACAAAATACATAATATCAGACTTCAAGAAGCTATAATTTCGCAATCAAGTCATTCCGTTGTATTCTAACTCTCAGTGTCGGTCTGGCTCATGGTTGGGTCCCCGAGAAAACATTTTTAATAGACCTATTAACAACAAAAAAAAAAAGAAGTAAAATTCAATAACTGTCAGTTAAAAAAATAATTTGCTCACAACGCTCGTACTCTCCCAGAAATGTTAACATTATTACTTAATTAAATTTAATACACGAATTACACATTTATTTTTTCATTCTGAGGTGAAACCACATGTATGTATTAAGCATGTCGTGTTGATTTACTGAATTCGGTTAAATTATTGAACGAGATGTATATCAATACTCATATACACCATATAAAGATAATTAAAGATTAAGTTAATTTAGTTTCCAATATATAAATATTACGATTAGGTATTTTTCTGAATCAAATTGCAACAATATGTTAATTATTCGGTGAAATCTATTTTATTTTTCAACTTTATTAACTCTATAAAATAAATTGTACAAAAAGTACATGATGACTTAGACTTTTTATAATAATAGTTATAACTCTATCGGTAATTTAATATAAAATTTAATTTTGAAGAAAATCGTTTTAACCATAAATTATGTGGAACTTATCTATAGTTATTGGTCCATACAAATTTTTTCAATAAATATTTTTTTTACTATAATATGCCATATAAATTGTTGAAAATACAATACTACTAACCGAGCTCGTCTCGGAATCGTTTTTTGTAAGCAATTTTCGATAGTTGAGTACATATATATATAAAATTTCCCTTTATATTTTCCCAACGTTGTGTAGTTTATTAATAAAGGATACGGAAAAAAAAAATAAAATCATCAATTTTTCGATTTATAGAGTGGTAGTGAGTGGTGCGTGAGATTTTTGAAAAATTTTATTTTGTCACGTTATGTAATGTTAGATGTTCACATGACATCATGTTTGCACCAGCAGTTAGAAAATGAACGATAGGGTTTGTATGGGTGTATAAATGAAAATAGAATTATGTTAATTCGCGGTTCTTCGTGTTTTTTGTGGTGTTATATCGAGCGTCGTATACAAAGATGAAAAAAAATAATACTAATAATCATTTCAGTTAATAGTCTGATTAATAATAATTAAACGAACGCGTACATACAGAAAAAAAAAACCAATAAGAAATTTTATACAACAATATCTTAATAGTATCAATAAGATTATCGCTCTAATAGTCAATAATAATAATATGATAACTGTGCTCCGCGAAACTAGACGTGATACGAGAGTTAAAATATATTTTTTTATTTTTATTTTATATACGAATAATATACAATCTGTTCCTAGGAACAATAAGAATATGTGATAAATGAATAAATAAAAAACATGATGAAATGAAGAGAGGAGTGGTAACACTACCCTAACTTGATGGTTTTTTTTCCTTATTATATTGCTTAATTTTATCAAACAGTGAGGAGGTCTCGACACCATTTCCTTTTGAGCCTTCTGGGAGAATTCCCAGGAATAGTGAGAGTGATCGTCGTCTCACTTGGTCACATCACATAAAAACTAAAAGGCTTGTCTTAAATGCACGACTCCGCATCCTTAAAACCCTAATCTCTAACAACAAACACACTCCATTAAATACTAANTCGCTTAATTACTAATTCTCCCCCTTACATCTCAAATCTAACTTTACATACCGATCTAAAAATGAAATCAATCCATGAAGAAGCAGTAGCCTTTTACAAACGATTCCACTCTAAACTCCCTTCTCATTCCATCCCTCTCAAAATATATTAAAAAAATTAAAAATATTAAGTTATATTGTGTTTTTTAATATATATATATATAACAGGCTCTATTAAAACATTTTGAACAAATATTTAAAAATACTTATAGAGGACATTATACCCACATATGTCTCAGTCTAACTGCCGCGTAAACATGTAAAAATAAGGCTTACGTAAAATAAGTAAAACGAGTCTAATTTTAGAGTAAAAGTACCTATTATGAAATGTATAAAGAACATTATTTTGAAAGGAATGTCATAGTTTTTTTTTTTTATTAATTATAAACTATTAAAAAATTATAGTTATTAAAAAACAAAAAAAAGGGTTTCGTATCTATATGACATTCCCTGCAAATTATTGTTTTTTATACAATTATATAATAAAAAGTATTTGTATTCTAAAATCTAGTTTTACTTATTCTGCGTCAGCGTTGTTATTTCATGTTAAACGGTAGTTGAACTGATATAATCACTATAACATTTTCTTTATAATGATTGAATAAGCAGATTAAACATTTTCGTAAAAAATCCAACCTTTTCAGAGATAGCGTTGAAAAATTCAACTTAAAAAAATATAAAAAAATGAAAAAGATTTGAGGGAAACTAAACTAGATTTTTTCAAATTAAAATAGTACAATTTTTAGAATGTCTATAGAATATGTAACATTTAACCCGGCTAAACAACCCGATTGTTTTATTGTGTTGATTAAAATGGAAAAAAAAATTAAATAATTACAATATAAATTATTCAAAACTTTTCTCAAACTATAATGATTAATATAATAATAAATGAGTACTAGTGTCGTAAATAATGTACTATTGGGGGAGATCAATAATTTGTCATAAAAACACGCACACAAAACATTTTTTTTTTTTTTTTAAGAGTAAAAACAATAATTTTTATGACATGTTCAATTGCTTTAAATTTCTTATTAACATAAATCAAGGTCGTAATAGTTTTGTTTAGGTATTTAATAGGAACCTGATAGGATTTACGTTTTTAAATATTTGTAAAAACAATAAGCATATTACCCACTATTCAGGAGTATATTATAAAAAAATCATACATATATACTTCGCACTGAGAAGTTGAGAAGGTAGAGAGGAATGTTATGCAATATATTATGTATGCAAAGATTAATTATTGCTAAGGAAAAATTATTTTGAGTGGAGTTCGATTATATGTATGTGTTGAAACGCCATAAAATTTTTATTTTTAAAGTAAAATATTTCGTACATTTTGCCGTTTTCCCGATTTTTTCCAATTTATTATGAAAACTTCTGGGAAAATCAAAAAAAGAACTATTTACACAGTTTATTAAGGATATTTTTCACAATATAATGCTACCTATGTAAATTATTAACAAAAATATACCGTTGTTTAAATGAAAATAGTGTGAAATAGTTAATATCATAGGTACATTTAACTTGTTAAAATATTGATGTTGAATAGTTTAATTGCTTTTTTTATTTAAAATACGTCTATAATATTATATCGTCTACAAATAAAAGTGTCCACTTATCTAATTAAGTCGCTAAATGAGGTTAAATTTTGCATGCCCATTTCCATATATCAGTTATATTATCAGTACATATCACAGATATTATTGAAATGTATTAACGATCATTCATGCAATATAAATCTTGTATAAATGTACCTATATAGAATAAATTCAAAATTTGGATAACTATAACTGGTTAAATCATATTATTATCAATAACTATATACCTGGGCGGTTTTCAATTGGGCGAATTAACCCAGAGTCGTATATTGTTTGGGTGAATTTCGAGAAACAAATGTTCCAATAAAAATTTTCAATAATCAAGTAGCGTAAACTTTATGCGAATATTGATCATGTTTAAATAATATCTATTATTCGTCTGTATATATTCGCATGAATAAACTTTTATTTTTCTACACACCGAACTACATAGCCCACTCGAAAAAAAAATTACATTACTGAAAATGAAAAAAAAAAATCTTCGGGTTTGATTAGGTGTTGAGGCCAAATTATAAAATTAAATTTTTTTAATATACTAGTATTTAATCGACGATTTTTTTTTATTCCAGTATTGTTACAATCGGTTCAGAGATTTGTTAATTGGAAAACGGCGGCAGGTAAAGGTACAAAATCCATTGTACACGATTTGATTTCTTTCAATACATAATCAAATTATATACCTATAATATAAAATGTATAAGAACTGTACGGCTTTTGTTTCGTTTTAAACAATACAGTTTAAGTGTTTTTATATATTATAAAAGGACGTATATACCTAGAGACTGAAAAAAAATTATGATAACCGTTTTAATTAATAATCCGATTCCGATATGAAACTAAATGAACGGAACATCCGCTGAAAAAAACTGATATAATCAGGTATAATAATGATGTATAATAGACGAGATAAAACTATGCACCCTCCCCCACTTCCGCCAGTCGTACAAACGAATGTATGATACCATACTGTGTGCCGTGAATCTAGAAATAATATTGGTGAAATCGAGTTAGTCGGTTTATTTATTTTGTTGAGTTCGCTTCTGTCTTCGTGTACCTAAAAGAACCATCCGTTTGGCCGATTCGGGTAATAATCCCAATTGTGCGGTACTGGAACAGTACCCCTTTGGGATTATTATACGTCTATCGGTATTACGTTTTTATAAAAAATACAATAGATAAATATTACTTGCGTTTCTCCAAGATTTTTTTGACTCGACAAGACTATTCTTTCAAGCGTCTCAACAGACTACAATCGTCGCATCAACAAAAGGTAACTATATTATGAATAATTAATAGTATCTTATGAATAACATTTACAAACATTACAACTTTCACTTTTGTAGCTCTTTAGTTGTTTAATTAATTAATAACTACCTACTGGTGGCATGTTTTTCGATCGATTTTTGTTTAAGTATGATTGAACCTGTCCGCCCAAAATATTGATTTAGACTGCGGTTCCAATGTTTTTGTTACCATTTATCAATTAAAATATTTTCATTTCAGGGTTTGAACAAAAAATTTAAGTTTTTGACGGTTCACTAAAGAATTACTTTCCAGAAAAATCAGAATACATGCAGGATGGCTGTATGCTATATCGAATACTATGAATTGAGACAGAAATCCTACAGGTCTTTATTATATTTAAAATAGTATAAATTTATGCTTTTTTTATGAATTAAAATTTAGTCTATAATATTGAAATGATATAACTATTATAACTTTTATTGTTTATTTTGTTTACCAGAATGGATGCTAGAATAGCTGATAGTATAATATTAACATAAGCAACAGAATTTATATGGAAACAGAAAGGGACTTTGACAATATTCACAGGTCATGTGTCTGATATACAAGTTTGAACATCATACGTGATGAATTTAATAGTTTTTTTTATAACTNACACATCTACTCAATAACATAGAAGAAATATTATAGTTTTAACTTATGGAGCTATTCTATAAATTAAAAGTTTTAACAATTAAAATTAATTATTATAAATTATATGTTATACTGAGAAAAGAGAAATCAGTATTCAATAAAAAAAACCATAAGCATAGAAAACAATTATAAAAATGTATTTAATATTGTACCACTGTGGAGTTGTATCCATACATTACAGACCAATGAAGTGGCTGTGTTAATGTTGAGATTCATATGATAAAAATGTTTTATGGATGCTGATTATAGTGTTAATACCTATAGACATATTCACTTTAATATTCAATTTATTTAAGTCAAAGGACATTCTAAATGCTTGGACTACTTATCAGGCTTTCTCATCTATGGTCTAAATCGCACAAGTTATGGGCTTGCTCAACTGTTGCTGAAGTTTGTGTACATTCTAATTACAAGAGTTTTGCTGAAAAACAAAGAATTTTTGAAAAAGTAAATAAAATTATGAAACTTCTAAAACACATTTATTTCATTGATTAAATGTTCTAATGTGATGTGTTTTAGGACAACGGTTGCAATTAACGACAATAGAGAAAATTTAATGATTTGGTCGGACAAATGTTGTTTTTTTTTGAGTTATTCAATTGACGGAGTTATAGATCATTTGACAATCACATCTTTAACAGTAAGTATTGCAATTATTATCTTTTAATCAACTTTACAAAAGCATTGGCCCTTGTTTCAGTATACAAAGTGAAAAGAGTATACAGAATTTCTAGAACCTTGCTATGATTCTTCTATTTTGAAATTATAATTTTTAATTCCAATTAAACTGGGTTTTATATTGGTTTTACTATAATAATGGTTGCAATTAATAACAGTACAGAAAATGTAATGTTATTTAATTTAATGATTATTATTCTAAATATTTTATAATTTTCTTAATATTTAATTTGCCTTTATTTTGAATGTGTTATTTAATTCTTTATTTTTATATGTTTTTTTAGAACAGAACTTCAGACAAATATTCAAGATATTCTATCAGAATCAATTTTATGTTTAAACAGTCTCTGTGATTTGATAAAATTTTGATTTAATTATTGTTATTTTAAAAAAATTGTGAAATATTTTAGTCTCTTCCTATCAAACATCCTTTTCTCTTTTTTTGGGGAGAAATCCAGATAATTTTAATAACTTCACCATTCTTTAGATACATGTTGAGCAAATTCATAATTAGTGCGATCTAGACCCTGAATGAGAAATGCCTGATAAGGAGACTAAGGATTTAGATAATCCCATGATTAACGTAACTTGAAGAAGGAAGTCCACATTCTTATAGATACTAAAGCTATAATCATCATTGATAACATTCTTGTTTCGTAGATATTTTAATATGGATGTGGTCATTGCTTTAGTCAGTAAGGTATGCTTACTAGTTCACATTGATACAATGTTATATATGTATATACAAATATTTTCTATGCTCATGGATTTCTTAATCCATATTCCTTTATATTGCCTTAGCATGACATGTACATTTTAATAGTTGATTCTAAATATAAAATTAATATTTATAGCTTAGCTTGGTAATTTTTAACCATGTTACTGCTTCTATGGGTTTGAATAGTTGTGTACTATCTCGAAGGAATTTGATGGCATTAGTTTGTGAATCTATTATTTTAAATCATTTACTCAATGTCCGTGTCATTTGGGCATAAAACACTATTGAAATCAATAGGTATAATGTTTTTTGTTAGTATATTGGACAGTTGAACTGTAAATATTGAAGAAGCCCCGTCCTGTTTCCACTCCAAATTGTGTTCTTGCATTCAATTCCTCTATGGTTATATAATATAATAGTCACTATTTCAAATTATTTAATTTACATTTAAATGTCTAAGATTTATTTGTTTATAAGTTAAGTTAGATTGAATATTTAATATTATCATTTACGATGTTATTATATAGTATATTCATTCATCTATTTATTTAGTAGTAATTGCAGTTATGTTTCAATTGTATATATAAGAATTTATTTGAAAACAAAGTTGTATTATTTAAGAACGTTGTATAATAGTAATATATAACAAATTATATGTATACATTATAAATTAATATGTGTTGAATTATGCTTAATACATCTTTAATCATATTTAATACAATGTGTTAACTATATTTAAATACTTCTTTAATAGATTGACTGCAATAGCTATTTATACATACTTGCTATAATTTCCATGCGACACATATATGGGTCACACTTGATTTGCAGTTTTTTTTCGTTTCTAATTTATGTGTCACATAATAAATATTGCATATTTAAATAAATATGTTAACACTGATAAAATCATGACAAAAACAAAATTAAAAAATCATTAATTATCTCAAAAACATTTTGGCAAACATCGTGTGGATCACATAAGGGTCTTCTGGAAGCCAACCTGTTAATGTTAGTATCAACAATATTATACAAATTAAATTTTACTTCTGTCGAATTTCCAAGCATATCGGTTTAATCAAATAATTGTATCCATATGATACATACCAAAAAAACCTGAAAAAAAAGATCTGATATAGCTAGTGAGCGTGTTGTAGGTTGAAAGTCGGAAAGGTTGAAGACATAATGTTATTTTATTTATATCTGTAACCAATGGTAAACCATTGCTATGTTATAGAATGATTCAATTCTGAAGTAAGTTCCGTTATACATGTTTTTAACTGCTGTTATAATTACGGTTTTCAAAACTTTATATGGAAATTCTTATAAAAAAATAAAAAATTACTACATCAATTTTTTAAACTTTTTTTTTGCCACATAGTACGACTTTATGTATTAAACCTCCTTTTAAGTTTTCAAACATTTTTGTTAAAGCAAACAACTTATTGACAGAGTACCAATCAAAAAAAACCAACCATTGCCAGCATTTCAACACACAAATCACAAATAATAAGATGAGATTAGAACACTAAAGAAACAGAACCGTTTTTCATAACTCAAGAAATAAACGAATATATATATGACTTACATATACTACCATAATTATGTTAGTGTGTGTATAATTAAATTATAGTCTATACTCAATACCCGAAATCTGATTTCCGGTACCTATACAGTATACGGCAATACGGTAAAAAAGTTTCTCACATAGGTGTTCGTTATTGTAATTCTCTAAACTCATAAGAGTCAAGACATTATTTTTTATTGTTTTTAAAACATGTGTAGGGGAGAGGGGGGCACATTGAAACACGGGGCACAGTATTGTAAATATTGGTTGATCATTAGTGTTTATATTGAAGAGTGTGGGAGCCAGCACACTTTCTTGAGGTAGGCCGTTTTGCTTTATTCTCCTCCTTCTCTTGGTATCTCATACAATAATAATTATTAAAAAGGATTCCTTTTTTTTTCGACCGTTTCATTACCAGTCATTTAACAGTAATTTTGAACGTAGGAAGGGTAAACGAGAGGGGCCGTCAATATTTTTTATACCAAACGAATGTACTTATTTATGTTGAGAATGTTGGCACAATCTAAATTGGGTGGTCGAACTTAATTTTCGAATTATAACTCTTTGAAATCAGTATACATTCGTGTAATGTTAAATCACTCAATATTTCATTTTCTATACACCGGTTGTCATAATCAAGTGGTGATGCATACCTATTGTCTATCCAGAAGTATCCCTAGATCGAATCAGATCATGAACATAAAATCATAATGTAGACTATAATGTAACTTTTTTTATAAAATATGTAGGAGTTACGAATCGCAATTACAGGATTTACAGAATAACTTTCGGTATCTAGCTAAACAAATTTAAGGTTGGTAGCAAAACAGTAAATTCTTTCTTACTAGGATAATTCTTAGAGAACCATATATTTTGGAATATTTTTTTAGACTACCTCCACAATCAAAAATTCGTTCCGGCGTTAATCTTTTTAGAGGCGGCAGGTTTTGAAAATGTCTTGTAGCGTTCACTATTTTGTAAACACAGTTTAACTAAATCTTACCACACTATTTCATATTTTTATTTTCCTTAAATTGTTTGTTAAACAATTACTAAAGTATAGTTATTTGTTTTTTTGTATGTTATAACATTGTAATAGTTTTAGCACCATGACAAATCACGAGACAAACATTTTAAAATCTCAATTTATTTTTGAAAATTATGTGTTTTATATAGTAAATGTATATTATATATGTTAGATTCGGAGTTGTTTTTACAATGATGTTTATTTTCTATTTTTTATCTGTGGACAACTTTACCACCAGCAATTTTTAAGCAATAATTTTTTTTCTTTTTAATAAAAGAAAAATACTGTTAAAAAGTGTCTTGAACAAAGATTGACAATTTAGCTTACTATATAGGTGACCAGTTAAGAGAATGATGTGGACTATTAACAGCTGCTATCGCACTGGTTCACCATTCTCATTATTATCTGTGTTCTTTATCTGTGGAAGCTTTCCTGGTCCTCGAAGGGACGCCACATGATGACATCGTGGCCCTCTCGAGGGCCTTGATCCACGCTAGAGTTGCCGATACGGGCCGTTGCAGTGTTCGAGTTGACATTCCGCGACTGATTCGTCGCTGAATTAATTCACTCCAGACCGTTTCACCGCCAGTCATTTAACAGTAGTTTTGAACGTATAAAGGGAAAACGGGAGGGGAGGTCAGTATTTTTTTTACCAAACGAATGTATTTATTTATGTTGAGAATGATGGTGCCATCTAAATTGGGCGGTCAAACTTAATTTTCGAGTTATAACTCTTTGAAATCAATATACATACGTGTCATGATAAATCTCTGAATATTGCATTTTCTATAACTTGATTATCATAATCTATTAGTGATGCATACCTTTTGTCCGTCCAGGGATATCTCTAGATCAAATCCGTGTCTTAAAAGTATTTTATTTTTCACTTTTTTCCAATAGAAAAAATTGCCCTATACACTGTTTTAGATGTTTTTGATGTGATTGGTACCCCATACAATAGTAATTTTTATAACTGTTTCCTTGAAAATTCATTTTTTTTCCCTATGACTTACTCGAGAGTGTGTTGTATAACAAATTGAGGGATATATAAGTTTCAAGCTGTCCGAGTGAGGTTACCCCGACGAATTTCTATGCACACCAAAAATGAATTTGTTTTCCCTTATTCTATACTCGACTTTGTTTTAAATAACAAATCGAGGATTTTTTTCAATTATTACAGTACTGAGAGCGTTAATAGCAATCAATTAAAAATGATTTTTTAATTCAATTAAATTTTTTTTTTTTAATTTTTGAATTCTTAATGAAAAGTTTTAATGAAGATCATGAACATATTATAATAAAGGAGACCATAATAAATTTAACTTATATTTCATAAAATATTTAAGAATCGCAAATCACAATAATAAAATTATAATTTTTCGGTACTTCGCTAAATCGATTTAAGGTGTGTAGTAAAAGAGGATATTATTTCTTACTAGGGTGACTCTTAGAGTTTTTATTAGACTACCCTCACAATCAATAAATCATTTTGGCGTCCCTGGGGTCAAACTAAAAAGTTTTAATTGTTTATAACCAAAACCTGGAAAACAAATATATAAAGAAACTTTTGAGGACTTAGAAATTGTGTTGAACAAAAATAATTAGCTAACTAGTTTTACAATGTGTTATGGGGAACTCAACCTAACCAGAAATAACAAATATAAAACTATTTTTCTTTGAAATCTTGATTTTTATTCTATAATCTTAAAGTTGTTGCAAATAATTACACCATGGACCTTCTCAAATTATCACAGGGTATATGGGGAATAGGTCCCATATTCGCATGACTTTTTTTTTTAGGTAAAATGGAGTTTCCTTTTTCTGGTATTTAATGATAATAATCAAACAAATAAATATAATCAATAAACATTTTTTTGACTCGTTATTTTCTAAAATTTTTGTGTATTGATTACGGATTACGCACGGTTACAGATCGTGTTTGTATTTTGTATGTAGGTACCTATGTAGTTATAGATTAAAATCTTTATCTCGTTCTGGTTTTATTTAATCTAAAGTTTTCATAATAAATGGGAAAAACGGGAAAAAAGGTACAATATTAAACAAATATTATTAAAGAAAATACACAGTGCATATTATGTAATTATTATACCATAATATCACATTTAAATTGACAATGTAGCACTATTAATACGCTCAGAATCGTTTTTCGTTATTAATGGCTAATATTTGCGTACAGATATGCATTCAATTTTCCCTCTATTTTCCCAACTGTTCACCTACAACATTGGCCTACCCACGTGCGAAGTAGGTCCGTCTTTTGTTTTTTTAATTTAAGAATTTCAATATTGAATCCTGACAAAAATCGTAAATATCGTAATACCCATAAAAAAAAAAGCTACAAATACGTTCGATATTTTATACAGATTTTTAGAATTGAACCTATCGTTCTTGTACAATGTACCCATGTATATATGATTATTTTTTTCATTGTCAGAAAACCTTTGAATCGAAGAATTTGTACGAAAAATGGAATTGTCTCAGTTTAGAACGGAACGTTCATTTGATATGTACTTGTACCACCATTATAAAAATTTTTTTATGGATTTTTAATATCAAATTTTGACGAATATCGTTTGAGTAAAGAATTATGTGGAGAAATTTAGTTACTAGTCAATGACAATTTTTAAATTTTTCTATTTTGAACAAGGGTATATTGCTGGTTTAAAAATATGGTGAAGTCAAAACTGTGTAGACTAATTTAGTTTTGAAACTATAGCTTTTTGAAGTTCTGATATTTTGCGGACATGATATGTGTTAGGTAATAACTCAATATTGACAAATTCATAGTATATCTGTCGTAGTCGCAGTCATGGTACTTTCTTGTCATTGTCCCAGAAATTGCAAGTTAAAACCAAAATTCCGAAAAAAATTATTTGTATTTGTTTCATCCTTGTTACCTAAACAGGAAAAAAAAATACATTTTGGGTGCACTTAGAAACCCAATCCATCGCTTGATCAGATTATTTTAATCGAAAAATACCATTCGATTCGTTGTGCAAACTTTTGTACCAGAAATCTTGTTCTGATTTATCAAGTATAGCACCTTTTCTAAAAGGAAATTTTATTTATGTGGTCGTATTTTGATTTTCGGATTACCGGTTTTCATAGTATCTTGGAAAAATAAGGGATAAAATGTTAGAAATTAATGTATTTATAATTCAGTTAAAAACATTTGCTAAGACTTGACATTTTAACGAAAAACTCAAATTTAATTTTTCTAGACGTGGTAAAACTTTTCAAACAATTGAGCCATTTTTGAAATATTTATAGAACTTTTAAAATTGCGAGTTTCTTTTGTAATTTTTATTTGATAGGTATTTTTTTAATAAAATGATTTGACCGAACAAAAATTATTAGAAATTTGATAATATTATAGTTAAATATTTATTATATTGTTGACAGACGCCATAGTTAATGAATTATTTAAATACAGTTAACACTTTGTATAACGGACAATTATTAATATATTAAGCGTAAATTACCACATAGTAGCTTAAAATAATGATCAATATAACACAAATTATAGGTATCAATATAAATCAATACAATGTTCTTAAATAAAAATAATTTGTTTTCAAATGAATTTCTATACAATTGAAACATGAATGCAATTACTAAATATACAGGCTTATCTCTATCTAAATATGGAGTATATAGGTATATGAATACATGAAAGATGTGAGAGTTAAATTTATATTGTATATTTGATTCTGGTTATACATAAATATATTTATATAATATAAACTAATAACATCGTAAATGATAATATGAAATACTAAATCTAAATTGACTAATAAATTAATACAATAAAACATAGCTCAATACAAACTATAATATGATAAAAATAACACAAAGCTAATGTAAATTATGTAGTTTAAAGTAATATAATATATATTATAGATAATCATAGAGGAATAGTACGCAAGAATAAAACTCTAAACAGGAAACAAAACGGGACTTTTCCAATTTTTACAGGCCAGTCGCCCAATATACTAACAAAAAACATTATACTATTTGATTTCGATAGTAGTAATTTATGCTCAAATGGCACTAACATTGAGACAATGGTTTAAAATGATAGGTTCTCAAATCAATGCCATGGAATACCGTGGAGATAAAACACAATTGTTCAAAACCAGAGAAGAAGCATTATGATAATGAATTATAATCTATGCTATTAACATTAATTTTAAATTATTAAAATCCACAATTAAAATATAAATCATGCTGAGACAAGATAAATGTGTATGGTTATAGAAATCATGAGCATACTGAATATTTGTATGTAAATAATATTGTACCACTGTGGACTGGTAAGCATAACTCAGAGACCAAAGAAATGGCTGTGTCCGTATTGAAATGTCTAAGAAATGAAAATATTATCAATATTAATTATAGCTTTAGTTTCTATAGGAACATGGACTTCCTTCTTCAAGTTATATCAGTCATGGGATTTTCCAAATGCTTGGTCTACTTAACAGGCATTTTTCACTTAGGATCTAGATCGCACTAATTATGAATTTGCACAACAAGTAATTAAAGAATGGTCGCAGTTATTATAAGGATGAGACTGGAATATTTCACAATTGTTTTAAAATACTAATTATAAAATCAAAACTTTTAGCAATTTTCTTCAAACTGTTTGTACATTATATCATTTTTTGATAAAGTTTCTTGAATATTTGTCTGAAGTTCTGTTCTAAAAAAACATATAAAAATAAAATGTTATTTTTTATACTGCTGTTATCTTTGGAGGGAAAACTATTGATCATTAACATATCACATTAAAATAAGAAAAAATGAAGTATTAAAAAAAAAAAAATATTTAAAACAATAGTCTTAAATTTCTTGCAGTCCTCTAATCTGCCCAACTTCCGGGTTAAATGGTATTAATATTTATAATTATAATAGGCAATAACACAAAGATCTGACACTTGAAACAACTTTTGTTCTGTTCAAATTTCTCAATATTTTTTTTCTTAATATAACTACTAGATCTTTATAATATGATTTCACAAATTAATATTGAAAAAATAAAAAGTTTGTATAATTTATAAACTAAGTATTTTAATTTGTTAAAAAATTGTTTTTACAATTCCAAGATAGGATAATAATAAGATTACTATTTTAATACATACTGTTGAAAAAGTAATTTGTTGAGGTTCCATGATTCCATTAATTTAATAACTCAATAACAACACCATATGTCCAATTATATGTCCATCATGTTCTGTAGAACATATTATTTGTTGTCATCGGTAGCTAAAACATTGTCCTAAAACATATTATCACATTAAAATATTTAATCGATAATAGATATTCTAAATTTTGGTAGAGTAGGATGACCATATGTTCTATTTGAAATAAGGTTATCATAATTTCGATCATCATATGCTGTTGTTCTAAAGAATTTCTAGTGGATGCCTTTCGTTCCATTTTTATAAGATAGTAACATATGTAAATAAATGAATCAGAAATTTATTAAAATGTGGATCATCATAACCTTTTCGATTAGTATATTTATGTATGATGTTGCCAATGACATAATAAATGACCAATTATTTACAATTTAAAAGATTTGCAAAATAATTGTATTTGTATGTTTAATATAAAGTGTGTTGTCTTCAAAATTTCAATAAAAAATTTAATTAGGTATATTTAACAATAACTGTTGGCAGAATATTCTTTGACGATGTCTAGAACTAATGCAATACAGATAATATTTTCTATCACAACTAATGTGTTATGGCCATATGAAAAAATGTCTTTCTTATACCTACCTATATTATCAAAGAAATTATGATTCTAAAAAAATCCTTGAAATTATTTTTCAAACTCATAATAAAATGGAATATAAATAAATAATTTATTTAAATATTAGGCTACTAAGAAATAATATTAATTGTTAGAATAAAATAAAAATGAAAAAAAAAATGTTTTTTGGTCTTTTTTTTTTAAAGAATAAACCTAAATCGTTCACTCTGTTTTTTTTTTTTTTTGAAAATATGGTCACCCTAAATTGGAGTTATAATTATATAATTTACTTTTCAAACGTCTTTTGTTTTTAGCAAAACCCTTATGATTATACTGTAAGACTGTAACCAAACTTCAGCACCAGTTGAGCAAGCCCATAACTTGTGCGATTTAGACCATAGATGAGAAATCTTGAAAAGTAGATCAATCATTTGGGAAGTCCCATAAAGGAGATAAATTGTATATTAAAATGAATGTGCTTATGGGAACTAATACTATAATCGGCATTCATAATACATTCATCTTATTGAGATATCTCAACATTAGCATAGCCGTTTCACTAGTTGGTAATGTATAGATACCATTTCACAGTGGTACAATATTAGATACATTATAAATATTGGTTTCTATATTTCTTCAATCAACACTGATTTATCCCTTCGCAGCATAACACATAATTTATAATAGTTAATTTTAATCGTGAAAACAGTTAATTTATAGAATAGCTCCATAAGCTAAAACTATAATATTTCCTCTATTTTATTGAGTGGGTGTATATGAATCCCAATTGTATTTGACAGTTTTGATTTGAAAATCCATTATTCTAAATCGCATACTCAATGTCAGTGCATTTAATTATAAAATACTATTAAATCCATCACGTATGACGTTCAAACTTGTATATCAGACACACGACCTGTGAATATTGGCAAAGTCCCATTCTATTTCCATATAAATTTTGTTGCTCGTGTTAATGTTATACTATCAGCTACTCTGAGATCAAATCTGGTAAATAAAATAAACAATACAAATTATAATAATTATACTATTTAAATATTATAAACTAAATTAAAATACGTAATAAATAATATTATATATTTATGTATTATTTTGAATATCATTAGGACCTGTATAATTTTGGTCTCAATCTGCAGGATGGTATGTAATATCTAGCCATTATTTACGTTATCTGATCTTTTTGGAAAATAACTATTAGGTGAACCACCCAACACTCAAGATGTTTGTCAAAATCCTGAAATAAAAAAAATTGTGGTTCTCTATGTAATACAACTCATATTAGGTCATGCAAACTTTAATTTCATTGATAAACTTAATTAAATAGACAAATTCTTTTTTAAAATAATTAATATTTTGTTATGTACTTGTTTTTTTTTTTTTGAAAATGTATTACCATTTCAACAATAATATTTTAACAATTTGAATTTAGCTATGATATTAATTATTTTACACAATTTGCATTTAAACAGACCGGTGTATTTTTGTTTAATAATTTATGTAGGTAACATCAAATTATTAAAATTGACTAAATAAATTTGTATAAAGAGTTTATTAAAAAAGCGTCTAATTTATTTTTTTACAGAATATATGAATACTTTCTAATTATGATCAAAGAATAATTAATCGAGTGTGATTTTTTTTTTTTTACGATATTCTCTAATAATATTGTTCTGATTGTTTTTATTAGTACTATAAAATATAAATTTTGTTTTCTTATTAGATATCTACCATAAAATCATAATGAACTTTATTTGTATAATAAGAAATTATAAGCTGTCATGTTAGACAAAAATAACTGTTATTACTATTAAAAAAAATAAATATTCTGTTCGTACAAGTGTTTTTATGAAAAGATATTAACGCTTTCCCAATATTTAAAATTTAATTTTTATTTTTCGCTCGAATATTTAAATATTTTTTTTAAGTTTTATTATTCATCACTAATTCTGAAAATATTTGATTTTTTTTTTAAGGAAACAATGATTTAAGAAGTTATATGAAAACAAACATTAAAAACGTTAACACCTTAAAAAACAACGATTTTTATTTTATTTTATAATACTGGATTTTCAGAACTTATAATGGTAGTGAAATCAGAATAATATAAATACATAATTTTATGTGGAACAAACAGTTGCAAGTGCCTATTTGTTAATTATATACGAACATAAATTTAATTAAAGTTCAAGTTTATTTTAATTATTTACTATTATTATTAAAAATAAATAACTAACAACCTAAATCCAATATGATGTTCGGTAGATATAAATTCTATGTATTATGATGGATGATAGCAAAAATTTAGTGTTTGATATCGACTTTTATTTAGGAATAAAAACAAAATACAAATATTAATATAATAGGTACTTAATCATTAATATTATTTATTATTTTAAAACTGTCACATTTCGGGTTTAGATTTAAAAATACACAATCAAATTTTAAAAAAATACTAATTATTTTTTCGAATCAATTCAATATCGTATTGTAAGGTTATTGTAATTTTCTAATAAAGTTAAATTATATTTTAAAAGATATCGATAATTACGTTGATTTCGATATTCGGCAAGTTACTTTTCTACCAAACAATCTTTTTTGTTTCACACAAATTTTATGTCATTCGTTTCATGGCCGTGGATTTATGTTCAACATTTTGCAAACCATTTATCAACATTATTTGTGTTTGATATTTGCCTCGACATTCGCTTATTTATTCAATATTATTTCTTAAGTACATTGTAATATTGATTCAAAATATTTTTATAAAGTTGTTTAGCATTACCCAGGGAGCACCACGAGGAGTTAATTAACTCCTCGTCCTCAATTACTACCCAGAAAATATTGTGTTTAAAAATAAGATAACTTAATATTTTGATTCTAATTTTAGATTCTGAGTATAGCGAGGAATGTATTGGTTTTACAAAGATTTGTTTTTTTTTTTGTTTTTTAATTTTTTAATACTGTGTACGAAAATTCTACAAGAAATTTTTCCAGGAAGTATTAAGTATAGCGTCTTCTCTGAAAGGGAATTTTCCTGGGGTAATACTTTAGGGAGGTTATTTTTTTTATTTTCCGGGAGTTTTTTAATTAGTGGTCAACAAGAAAAAGTTGAGTTTAATGTAAACATGTCTAATTGAACACCGCTCGGGATCGTTTTTTGTTTGTAAAGATTAATCATTGCTTACAAATATACCTACATTAAATTCTCCCTTATATCCTACATTCCCAACTTCTTACCTACAACAGTGGCCCTCACATCGAGCAAAATATTTCCGCTTTTTTTTTTTACTATAACAATACATTTTTTGTTTATTTCTTGTGGTGATCTCTGATTGATATATGGTTTCCAAAATATTTATCACGAACCAACAGTTGAAAAAAATTGTATTTCATTTTGGGGGGGGGGGGGCGGAAACAGTTTAATACTAAACTAGAAAAATATATAGTTTATCTAGCTGGACAAAAAGTAAAAGATCATATCAGGGTGAAAAACAAGCCGTCTGTAGGTTGTAAAATTAAAAGTTATTTATTAATTATTATTGATTATTCATAATATACCTTATTGACACGATGGTTGTAGTCTATTGAGACGTGTGTAAAAATATTCTTGTCGAGTCAAAAAACTCTTGGAGAAACGCAAATAATATTTATCTATTATAATTTTAATAAAAACGTAATACCGATAGACGTAGAATAATCCCAAAAGGGGTACTGTTCCAGTACCGCACAGTTGGGATTATTACGTGAATCGGCCAAAAGGATGGTTCTTTTAGGTACACGGAAACAGAAGTGAACACAACGAAATATACGAACGAACTAACTAGATTTCATTAATCTCATGTATTTATACCAGATTCACGGCATACAGTAATCATACAATCATTAATATGACCGTTGGTGGGATAATTTTTTCTCGATTATCTCAATAATTATAAAACGTAGTCTTATCTGTTTTTTTTTTTTTACAAAGGTCGTTCCGGTCGTTTTTTTCTTAAACCGAATTATTAATTAAAACGATTATTATTTTATTTTTTTTTTTATCTTTTTATTTTGACGGCTGATGTTGCAAAAAAAAAAAATAAATGTTAAAGTGTTTTTGTTTAAGACGAACTTGTAACTTCGATTTCATCGGGTGTTACAGTACCGAGAAACAAGAAATAGACGTCTTCTCGAGAAAAATTATCGTCTTGTTCGTTTTTTTTTCCACATGTCTTTTTAAATAGTTCCAAATTGTTGTCGTCCTCCGAAAACAATGACATCATAATAATAATTATGTATTCATATAATAGATATATGAAGCAACAATACATCATGATAAAATAAATAATATGGTATAAATAGAGTGAGGTGGTTCTTTAAAAATGTATGTCGAAATCGCATTCTATCTCGAATACCCTATATAAGTAACATATATTATGTTCGTCAATTTTTCGTATTTTTTTTTTTACCCGGCAATAAATTCTACCTAATAGACGATTACGGTTTTTTAACACTGGAATATTGTACTGTCATATGATGTCCGTATACACGGCACTGTGCGATTTCATTAGCAAACGCCGCCTATAAAAGGGATAGTGCCAAACAAAAAATGAGACGTGGTGACCATAGGCGCCCTGAGTGGGAGGTCTTGCTCCAGACCTGGTATTTGCCCATCTCCCCCAGTAGACTACTAGACTTTAAAAGTTCAATACATAGGTTTTATAGGTTTTCTGTTTTTTTTTTTCATCGAATTATATATTACATAAGGTATAATATATTGAGTCATGCCTCCGTCCCTGGAAAAATGTCTGCGGGCTCTAAAAGTCGCAACATGTAAAAAAACGCACGTACTTCGTACGATGGATGCAGTTACTGTTATTGGTGAGAAGTTCGGAATGTAGGGTTTAAGAGGAGAAATTAATTTTTATCTGAAAGCAACGATAAACCAAAACGAAAAAACGATTCTGAGCAAAGTGCAGTTGTTAGAGATGCTTTTTCAACAATATATATATGTCATATTACAGTAAAATAATTAAATAGGTATCATATATTTTCTTTAATAATATTTGTTTAAAATATTATTGATTTTCCTGGTTTTCCTGGTTTTCCCATATCTTTTTCCGATTTTTCACATTTGCTGGGAAAACTCTTGGTAAAATCGAAAACTTACCTCCCTAAAGTACCTTTCCAGTTAGATTTCTTTTCAGAAAAAGTGCTATCATTTGAAATTGGAAAAAAATTGCTGGTCGAAAAGTTTGCGCAACGAATCGAAGGGTATTTTGCGATTAAAATAGTCCGAGTGAGCGATGGCTTGGGTCTCTACGTACACCCAAAATGCATTTGTTTTTTCCTTGTTTAGGTAAAAGGGACAAAAATGCAAACAATTTATCACTAGTGCTTTCACGGTTTATAGAATATGAAAACCGATAAGCCGATGTAACACGCTACCGGTATTTCAATAAAAATCTAACGAATTGATTGTTCACGCCGACCTTTACTCAGAACGCCTTATCGGTCGACCCACGAACGTGTGAAACACTCGGTAAGGTGTGTACATATATGTAATATGTATTTAGGTTATCCGCACGGTACCCGTACAATATAAAAGCAATGCAGTATAACGTATACTTTTGTTATCGACGTCCGGGATCATTTTTTTTTTTTTTTCCATATTACCTATAGGCATTGATTAATAAATACTTCATTAGTATTATAGGTACCGATAACAACAACGTGAAATGGCCGAGCGGCCGTCGCCGATGATAAAACAAAAATTAATTTTAACGATAGTAATAAGAAACGGATTTATATATAATGTTATTGAAATACGCTAATACCAATACGTACATATATAAATACTATGGAATTGTAATATGGGCAAAAAGACAACAATATTGTGTGGGAAAAATTTTAATTTTTTACGTTTTTCATGCGTCAACGTCATAAATGTATACATCAGAGTTATATAATTTTATCGTTATAAATCCAATCGTAAATAAATGATATTATAAATGCAACTGAAAATAATAAAAATCACCGATAACGACAACCGATTCGTTAAATACCAGGTGATCAATTTAAGTGGGAACACTCATTATGGGAGAGTGTAATCTGAACGCCCCTTAATGTAGTGTTTAATAATTTCATGAAATATACAATTTTAAAATGTTTCAATATTTTAAAATTAATACATTTTCTTTTTAAACTATAATAACATTGTACAATTTTATGTTTATATTTAGTCACAAATCTTAACTAGATAAGATACGATAAGCCGTTTCCTGGGGGGGAAACGATGTTTCTAGATATAAATATTATAGAAAAATAATCGAAAACAAGACCATATTATAAAGTGTGATTTTTTTTATCATGAACCAGCAATTATCTCGAAAGATTTTAAGTAGATTTTAAATCGTTGTGAAATCGTTTAAACGTTATATTAAAGTCATTTTAAATTTTTTACCCTTACTCCATAGACCTTAAATAAGTATAGGTATACTTTTATTTTTCAAATAGAAACCCTCTCTCCCTGTTTGAACACAGATCCGAATAGAATATTTTTTCCAAAAATGTCGATATGCATATCATATCAGATTTACTATTTATATGTCAAAAACATATAACCGTTTAAAGTTTAGATCGGAGGAGTAGGGGAGAGTTATCAATTTATTATTTAAAAATAAATACGCAATTTATCGCAGTACCCTACTCTTCTGATTTGTACGATTTAAATAGTTATAACATTTGTATATTTGTGAGTGTATGTATGATGCACTTTTCTCATATGGTATTTGTCATAATATAAATGAATGTTTAATTTGTATGATTCGATTGTATAGGCATCCCATACTCTATTGTATAGAGTTTTTATGCCGCGAGGCTTTTTACTGCGTCAATTTAAATGTCCTCGTTTCGTTGAATAATAAACCACTTTGGGTAGGTTATGATTTTAATATACAACTTACAAAACAAAGAAATTTAAGTTCACAGAGAGACTCCTCGCGGCATAAAAACTCTGTACCTGCAAAAGACGAGGGAATTCCTAAATTCCTATTGATTCAAATTATACTAATTAAACAATTCATATTACAAATATCGCACTAGACAGTATATTATACACGCTTACAAAATACACACATATATGCATATTATACTATTATATCTGTATAAAATTAATTTTATAATATTATCATCCCTGAAGCCGTACACGTTTGAACCACTGTATGCCGAACACTACCGCCTGTCGGGATTGTGTCGCGAGAGAAAAAGATAAAACAAATTAGCATCTTGTACACGGTCCGAAGTCTTCCCCAGTGCAGAGGCAGAGCCCGCGCATCACGTTTATTTAATATTATGATGAGACTCAAACAACCCCCCCCCCTCTCAAGGATCATGGACTAATTGCGTGACTGGGCTTCGTTCCATTATTGTTCTAATCGTGGCCTCGATGAGCAGTAACGTGCTTTTGGGGAAACGGTCGTTCTTTACATTTTAAGAAAAATCCTTATCCTTGTTCTTAAAATCGCAGATAAAACGAACCACAGGCAACGGTTCCTATAATATTGTAAACGAAATGAAAACCACATGCCACGGGTTTTTAATCGTAAATGAAAAAGAAAATTGAACAAAAATACAAAATCGCAAAAGAAAACATATTATCGGTACATTATTATTACACAATATCGGTTGTGTTACTACCTACTAAAACGACTAGGTGCCACATACAAGGTGATGGGGACGATGGCCAAAGCAATGTAAACGAAAAATATAAATATATTACTATGTGTCGGTCAGCCAATGGCGCCCTTAAGCACATCGGAAATCGAAGAAGCTGGCAGGAGTCGGTACGGGAGCAAAAACAAGACACGGAAACCGCCACGTCGCCTGACCTAACCGAACGACTCGATCCGTCTTCGCGGCGGTTACGAATGTAACGATGAGCGATTTTCGATTTCTGACAGAAATGTTGTTCACAGACAGAAAAATAAAAAATAACACACAAATTATATAGTATACCAAATAGATCTCTCGCCACGCTTCAATACAATCTTTTGTATTCGATCAAATTAATTAATTAAGTTAATTAAATTTATTTAATAAAATAATAAAGTAAGAACAAAATTATTAAAATGGTTAATACTCGAACATAAATATAGTAATAGATATATAAACGAAAAATGTATACATAGAAATAAAAAATAAATAAATGAACGAATGCGTCATCAGGTGTATCACCAAAACTTAAAACTATGATTTACCTGATGATGAATTTTTAATTCAAAACCAATCGTATAATATACTCATCATAATACTCCAGGCGACGTATTCGTTCATTTATTTATTTTTTATTTCTATGTATAAATGTTTTATACATTTATTTAGATTAAACATGTATAAAATTCATTAAACTATTAATATGGAACGAAAAATGTTTTAAATATCTAGTTGAAACAATTGAGCTGTAATTTGTATCTTATATTGAACTGTATGTTGAATGTTGAAACATTTTGAACATTCACTCATCGAAATAAAAACCCATGAACAAAAATCAATTTAAACAAATTTAGTCGATTTTTATAGTATTTTAAAGTCCCGACTGAATTATTTTTATCTAGAAGCGATTATATAATAATACAAGAATAACGAAATCAGTATAAATAAAAAAAGACGTCCTAGGATAATAGGGACGAGTGCAACCCGCTATTACAGGTAATTTAATGTATGTCCGTAAGCAACGATAAAACATTACTTACGAAAAAACGATTTTGAGCGGACTTCAATTGAAAGTGATGATTTGTCAACAATATACATACAATATACATTACAGTAAAATAATTAAATAGGCTATTATATATTTGGCTGATAATATTTTATAATTTTATACCGATTTTCTCGGTTTTCCTACGTTTTTCTCGATTTTCCCTGTTTTTCACATTTTCTGGGAAAACTCCTGGCTTTTTAGTGACACTTTGTCTGTTATTATTACATTGTGTATGAGCAACGATCTGTGTAATTTATACCGGACGTGGTTTTGTGTAACAAATCGGAGTTTATTTTTGATTTTTAGTTTTTATGGTTTTATAAGTTTGACATCAGACATAAATTTGAAAAGCGTGCTCGTGGATGCCACCGAAGGCTGGTCTCACGTTTTAATTTTTCCTAACATATTTTGAAAAAAAAAATTAAATCTTAAAAAATTCGCTAATATGTTATACCAGAATAATTTTATTATTCCATTGTTTATTTTGTGTACTATTTTTAGTATTGTATTACCAATAGTCTTCAAATCGTAATAATTTCTAAAATAATAGTTCTCGAAAAAATCTGGTTGCAATATTGCACCATCATTTTTAGCATTAAAAATTCCGTTTTTTAGTGTTTAAAGTTACATAAATATGATACGAATATGACTAAAAATTATCTCTAATTTTTTTTTTGTTTTAAAGAAACACGGCCATAGAGGCCAAAGAGGCCAAAAAGCTAAAGACCATGACCCTCCTGGCCCCGACTACTGTAGAGAGATAATACAGACATAATCGTCTATATTCGTCGACATAATTAATCAGGTCAACCGCAAGGAGTCGATAAACTCAATATTCAAAGTAAATTAAGTATGACGTAGATATTATCAAAACTAATTTAGGTTTCTTTTATGGTGTACGTGTTGTACTCTGGACTTGGAAATATTATTATAAGAATAATCGATTTTTATCGTTGAACCTATGCATACAATAAGTAGGTCGCAGCAATGTGAATATTAAATACACATTAATCCTCCTCAACTAGTATTCTAATCCGATTTATGGTGAAAATTCTCATTTAATTTTTGGTTGAATTTGACGTTTTATATTCCTATCTATTCGGAGTTTATTCTTGTATACTTACTAATTTTGCTGTATCGCTATACGTTTACGTTTAACGTATCCCGTTAACAATAGTTTACCTTTTCGTACATTTGTAAATTAAATAATTGTATGTATCCTACCTTCTTAACTTTCCACCTCTAACATTTGCTGCACCCATCCCCAATATCAGCTCTATTTCTTTTACGTTTTTTTTTTCCCCGGTTTTCTCAATTATTGCGAAAACTAAAAGGAAAATCAAGAAATAACTTCCTTGGTGTTCCAATTAACTCCAAAATTCCCCAAAAAAATTGTTTTAAATTTTTTTGATTGAAGCAAGGCTAAGAGTAGACAAATTGTTTACAGACAGAAAAAAAAGCACACATCAAATTGCTCGTTACGCTCAGAAAAAACGACGATGATATAACAATAAACGTTAATAATTGTTATTTAGTACTTAAAAAAGTCCATAGGGGATCCATCGTATATACTTCTCCCCTAGGATAATTCTCAGATGGCACACAAAATAAAACTAGATTCCCAAACCTACCGCATAGGTACTGGTATTTCTTGAGAAGGAATGAGGAAGAAAGGGTATGTAACTATGTAAACATTAGTTTTAAAAAAACTTTTAAGTGCTAAGATAAAAACATTATAATATTCTACTATTTAGTGTTAACATTATACATTTAATTAGATAATAAGATTATTTATTTGTAAATAATAACACTTTACAAATAACAATTAGCTAATATCGTTGTTTAAGAATCATATCATATGAAATATCTATTTTACATTTATTTTTATGGATTCAAAACATGCATAATTTGAAGCATTATAAATCGAGTCTCTATCCGTACGCATAGGTTAATTATTACTAACAAAAAACTATTCTGAGCGGAGTAAGTTATACATGTTTTGAAAGGTCGTAATATTTACAAATTGAAAAAAATACATTTCGTAAACTTTCCCGTTTTTCCTACTTTTTTCCCGGTTTTTCCCATTTATTTGCAATAACTCATGGAAAATTTAAAAACTAATCTCATTAAAATACCACCCAACTAAAATTTTGTTTCAGAAAAAGTGCAACACTTAAAAGTCGGAGCAAAATATCTGATAGAAAAGTTGTTCAAAAATAATAAAAAAAAATTCATTGTAAAACCAATACATTTCTCGCGGCCACTGCTATAAGTAGGGAGTTGGGAAGGTGGGATATATTAAGTTATTTAATTTACACCTGTAACCAACCATAAAATATTGCTAATGAAAAACGAGTTACGGAGTTACGGTCAGTAAGACATATATTGATATGCCGTAATTTTAAGGATTTCATCAAAATTTGTTTTTAAAAAAAAATAAAAAATAAAAATATTATATAACACTAATTTTTCTTTTTTGACCACTAAATATGATTTATAATTAAACTCCTATTATGATAGAGATATTTTCCAAGCATTTCTGTTTGGTGTACCTAATTTCATCCTCAGAGTACCTACCAAATAATGACGTAATTCGTAAAATTAAAGTGTCTATAACTAGCTTAAAAAAACCTCATATGTTTTGAAAATTTTACTACGTATAGAAAAATAAATATAAGTTTTCTGTCAAAATTTTAAGTCTCCATGAATATTTTTCACTGAATATTATTAAAAAAATAAAATTTAAAATAATAGAATTATTTTCATTAATTTTCCCGTACATTCTACATATTTTACGGTTGTGCTCGAAAAAAAAAAAAAATTACAAAGAAATAAAAAACAACTTTCTTGATCACTAACTAAATTTTAAATTCAACAAAAAAAGTCTCTCGTCGTTTTTCTATTGGAGCGATATTTATTGTATAAGCCATACAAATTTAAAATAATAAGAACTTTAAATCTGTGCTGTAATTTAGTTTTTTCCAATCATTATGAAAAATACTTTAGATATCGAAAAACAAGTTTTTAATCAGTGGCTATTTATTAAAGGAAACAAAATCGATATATTGTTGGAGGAATATTTCTGATAGAAAACATAAGTTTAAAAAATCAAAAACAATGAAAACGCCGTGACGTGTGGCGTGAGGTAAATTTTTGCCGTTTTATCGATAATTATTTTTCCGATTTTTCTAAATATTTTGTTAACCCCTTTGATCAAAATCAAAAAATGACCTCCTCGATGAATACTGACTAGAGAAAACTACCTTTCATAAAAGGTCCCGGTGTATTTCACCCAGTAGCGTACGCAGGATTTTAGTTCGGTTAGGGTTTTGACTATAGATTTATCATAGACCCGTGGTGGTCTTGACCCCCTCAACCCCCCTCACACTCTGTAGCTAGACTATTAAATAACGTATACAAACATTAAAACATGAAATAATTCTTCGAAATTCTGATTAGATTCTGAGTATATATTATGTATAGTCAAATAGACACTTTGCTACGCTATCCTAATCTAAACACAAGCCAGGCAATACCGGTTTTTTATAATATATTGAAAATCACCTCGACGCCTAAAAAAGAGGTGTTATTGCATTTTCAATATAAAATTGTATCGGCTAAATATAATTCATGTACATTTTCGAAAATGTTTCAACGCAGAAACTAATTTTGCACGCTTATTTATCCCGTAGGAATACCAACGATAATTTATGCGACGTATTACTATGATGTATATAATTTCATTAAAATGTTTTGTAACATTGTACGTTTTAGAATAATATACCTATTTGTTTGATATTTCTCCATCATAATTTGCGTAAAACATTTAGCGTACGTATAATTTCGTTATTCATTTATTTTATTAACGTTGTTTAGCCCTAACTATTTTATGACTGTCGATCAAAGGCCATAGCTGGCATTTACGGGGCAGTGAGAGCCATGTGCTTAACTACGTTATTGCAGCTGTCGACTGACTTCTGCGTTAACGAACAATTTTATATCTTAAATATATACATATACTTATTACACTACTTGCAGGATCGTTCCTAGATGATTTTTTTTTTTTTTTTTGGGAGAGGTTCAGTATTTTTACTAGTACATATTATTTCAACAACATTTATTTGATTAGGCAATAATTTTGGAGTGTACAATAGTCATACGATATACAATATAGATTTCCAATAATAATAATAATATTATATAAAAAAAAAAATAATAATAATAATAATCTATGGCACATTTTTAATATTTTATTCTTTTAAATTTATTTAGCCACCAATGTCTTGAGAATCGAAATTAAACAACGTCGAAGGCATAAATTTTCATTTTCGACGATTTCGAGATTTCCTATATATTGTCAGTGTCAGTGAATTTTGGTAATATATTTTCATTACATTGAAAAAAATCCATTATTGTTCCTGACCTTTTCATCTTGGATAAATTTCAATGAAATTCGTATCGAATCCTAATATATGAAAAGACGGACATATTTCGCTTGTGGGTTGGCCACTGTTGCAGGAGAGAAGTTGAGAAAATATAGGGAAAATTGAATGTACATCTGTACTATAAACCGTTGCTAACGGAAAACGATTCTGATCAGAGTATATTGTTGGTCGCGTTTTTTCTATCATTGCCAAGGTAACCCAGAAATCAACAAAAATTATAAAGAAAATTGCCAGTATTTCCCATTTACCAACTACACGCGTAGTATAAATAATGACCCCAGACCAGTTTGTCATTGCAGACATCAAGTATTTCTGTCGTTATTTACCCATTAGTGTCGCCGCTACCCGCAATCGTTTCATATAAAGTTTAAATTTGTCAATATTATTACTATTTGACCCACGCGTGTAGTTATGTTATGGTTTTTGTATCGTTTTGTACATTATTATATTGTTCGCCCGATTTTACGGTACGCGTTTTTTTCGTGAATGCATTAGATAATTTGCAAAAAAAAAAATCTGTTCCAGGATAATGGGGATGGGTGCGGCCCCCGTTCTAAGTATACATGTCGGCAACGATTAACAATTGGTAACGAAAAACGACACTGAATGGAGTACAGTTAATAGTGATGTTCAATAATAAGCATGTCAAATTATTGTAAAACAATAACATAATTGGCATTATACATATATATATATTCATTTCTTCAATAATATTTGTTTAATATTGTATAAATATATTTTTCGGTTTTTCCGGTTTTTCCCGTTTATTGGGCTCTATCATTTTAAATCGGAGCAAAACTGCTGGTAGAAAAGTTGTACACTTTTAAAAGGCCGTAATATTTTTTTTTACTAGTGCCTGCATTTCGTACATTTTCCGTTTTTTTCTCCGGTTTTCTCCCGTTTTTTTTCCCAATTATTGGGAAAACTCCTGAAGAAATAAAAAAAAAATAACCTTTGTGAAATACCGTGTAGATAAAATTTTCTTTCAGAAAAGGTGCTACACTTGATACGTCGGAGCAAGATTTCTGGTAGAAAAGTTTGCACAACAGATCGAGGTATATTTTAAATTAAAATAGTCCGAGTGAGTGATGACTATAGGGTCTCTAAGTACACCTAAAATACCTTTGTTTTTTCAATGTTTAGGTAAATGGGAAAAAACAAATGCAAACATTTTTTTTCAAAACTCAAGTTTGAACTCGCAATCTCAAGAATGATAATAGGCAGGTAGCACCACTACGCTACGGCATACACATTATAAAATCGATAATATTTAGTTTTTTAACATAACATCTGTATTGTATCGGCATAACATCAGAACTTCAAAAAGCCAATTTCTAAAATGAGCCAGTCCACTGAATTCTAACTTCACCATCGTTCTGCGGCAATATATATTATATGTTCAAAACAAAAAAACTAAAAATTAGATTTGTTCCACATAATTTTTTACTCAAACGATTTTCGCCAAAATTTGATATTGAAATGCCTTTATAAGAAAAAAAAATATTACATAAAGCTCAAATTTTTTTTTTTTTGACCACAAAGTATGACTTTTAATGAATCTCCTGTTAAATTTTCAAGAATTTCTATTAAGTTTAACAATTTTACCACATAGTACCTACCGAATAAAATTTACGTACAAAACTTGCAAAATTTAAATGTCTATAAATAGCTAAAAAATTGCCAAAACTTTTTGAATATTTTACCAGGTCTAGAAAAAGCAAACGTGAATTTTCTGTCAACAAAAATAAAACCAAGTTGCTGACATTTGTTAACATTTTTTTTATATTTCATAGAACAACCACTGGGAATTTAGACATTTTTTCAAAGAAATTATCATTTATTTCGTATTTATATATTTATAAATAAATTAATAAGATGATACGATGCGTATATAATTTGATGGATTTTTACCGAAAAAGTGTTTGCGGAGAGAAGAAAGCCACAGTTCAGTAAAACTTACTATGTATCTTTTTCGCAACGCCCAGAATATGAAATTAAAAAATTTAAATAATTTAAATTCTTTTCTCTGTTGAACCAATCACATGCAATATATTACGTAATTTTAATTTATTTAACTATTTATTATGTAACACCTACTTTACAGTATAGTACATATTATATTATAAGAAAATACACTTTTCAAATTCTTATACTGCACACACTTAACTACACGCCCTTTGTGCCGGAACTGACAAAAAAAAAAAAAAAAAAAAAATAAATAAAAATAAAAAATAAGGACTACTGTATAATATTATTGTATAAACTTAAGTGCCAGTGTCACAGAATTATCGAGGGCCCGCGACCATCAGGTCGAATCGAAAAGAGAAATTGTATATTATAAAAAAACAAAAAAAAAAATAAAACATTATATTGACTTGAATAAAATCAATTTTATGTCACGTATTTTTACCCGGTGGCACATATATTTTTATCTATAGGGCATTTTCCCTCCCGGGAAACCCTTTGAAATAATCATTCTTTAAAAATGGCGGTCTCCGAAACGGAAAACGAACCTTCTTCGCACATACATTATAATAACAAACCCAATCTTTTTTGCCACGCGAAAAATCTATTATTGTTTATATTATTTATCGTAGTAAAATTATATACAGAGCGGAGATAAAGTATTAATCAAACCGTCGCAGAATTTCCACGTAGGTAGAATAATTTGAAATTTATAACGCAACATAATCTCCGCCGTATTGGAACAGCATCTTATGCAAACGGCTCGATATACGGGGCCGCCCCGTTATATTGACGTAACATTTTGCTGAGCCCGGCGGCGTATTATACAAGTACATTATTATTATTTTACGAGACTCCTGCTTTTATTATTATTATTTTATTTTTTTTTTTTTTTTGCTTTAAGAGAATGTTTATTTATATGACAGCTTTTGCTGGCGAGAATCTTATGTAAAAGGACGATGACACATCTCTTCGTGCGTTGTGCCTATATATAATATTATGCGACGATGACACTGACGATTGCCACATTTGCGCATTTTCAAAATCGTTCTGACTGCACGTCAAGTAATCGCATAGTGTATTCACGCATTTATACAATATTATAATATATTATTGTTGAAAATCTGGATGGCTGGTAGGAAACGCAGAGTTATTTAATTTATATCTGTACGCAACGATAAGCCATTGCTAACGAAAAACTATTATGAGTAGAGTATTACGTTAAATGCATTTTTCCCGTTATTGTTGCCAGGGTAACCCAGAAACCAATACAAAATATACGGAGACCTTTCAGTTTTTCCCATTTAAGAAAACTAAAATGAAAAATAACTTCCTCACTGCATAAAATAGATCAAAAGTTTACAAGAAAGTTCCTATTATGTAGGTAAAGTTTTTGATTATAGAAAACAATTTTTAGTAAAATAAGTTATTTACATATACACAAAATAAAATACATGGTAAAATGAATACTTCTCTCAGAATCTAAAACTTTCTTTCATATAATATTTGTATAATATATATGTGTTGATTTCTGTAAATTCGTCTGCTTTTATCCACATAAAACTAAAAAAAAAAATACTCCAAAAAGCCAGAATGTATTGAACATTTACCACGTTAAGAAAAGAAATAAAAGTATTCTATGTAAATATCAAACACAGAAAATCAATATTTTAGGTAGAAAATAATATTTAAAATAATTAAATCGTAACGCCGTTAATTTGTCAGTTTTCATTTTACGTATTTATACTGATTTTCCTAATTACAATGAAAACTACTTAGAACATCAAAAAACGACTTTCTTCATAAGCAACTAGATCCAAAATGAAACAAAAAAAGTTAGGTAATTATCATTTTTTTAAAGAAGCAAGATTTCTTGCAGAAAATTTAAAGTACAAAAATGTAAAATCGATTTCATGATTAGATTATGACGTAAATATGTATCTGTTTATCCCTACGTTTTTTCCAATTATTATAAAAACCGCTTAGAAAATCAAAAATGTCCTGCGTAAAGTACTAAGTTGATACATCAAATCAAGATTTCTGGTAGAAAAGTTATCGGCAGTATAAAAAAAAGCAAATACATTTCATGCTGCGCTTAAAATTTTAAAAAAGGACTTTACCAGTGAACTGCCAAAAATGTTTCCAATAGTGTACCACGCTGGACAGAAATTTCACATTTTTCAATTTACCGCACTCATTGAAAAAACCGGAGCATTTTCATTATCCTTAGAAGTGTATTCCGAGAAAAAAAAAACACATATTTGGAAGAATACAATAGTTTTTTCGTTATATTCAATATTTATAAACATGTACGATTATTTCGCAACGATAATAATTATAAACTTTATAATTATAACTTTATTCAGTTCACTTATTAATAATAATACCTTAAAATGCAAATAATGCAGTGTCTGCGGTAATGTACATAGTTAATCAATACTATTATTAATATGTTTTACCAGAGTATGCGGTTTTAATATTTTATACATTTTGCAAACTCAACTACCGCAGTTGGTGTCTATATACATATACCATCCATTACTTATCCATAGTTGGGTAGTTACTATATTAGGTATATACATTAAATAATATTAGGTCCTTAAAGGGGGCAAAAATAAGATTATATTTTATAATGTCCTATTTTTATTTTATGTTTTTAAACAAATTTAAGTATAGTGTTTTCGCGCGCAAAGCTGCAATTAATACCAATCTAAAATAAAATATAATTACAACAAAGTTTATTTTTTGTTTTTACTGCGAAACGTGTACAACAGAATAATATCAAGCAGTAACTACGACTGTAGCAAATTTACGTTTAAATTAAACATATCTACCTAGTAGATATCTATTTTTAAGAATCGTCCCTCATAAGAAAGAAAAACAATTTTAATTAATCGTCCGAAAAATTGTGGTACGTCTTAATAGAATTTGAGGGATTTTTTCTCCGACAAATTACATATTACATTATAATAACATAATATCCATATCATAATAATTGTTTACCATTGTGCCAAAAGTTGATTAGTGCCACATTAAATTGTTCAGGACAACAATATAAAATGTTCCCATTTTCTTTAAAAGTTTAAAAAACGAATTATTTAATATTGGTGATATGTTTCTCGTCATAAATGGCCACAATAATTATTTGTGGTCGGTAGTTTATTACTAAGGCTAGAGTTTATATGCATTTAACATTTGCATGTTTTTTTTTTTTCCTTAAGTCCAAACTAGTTGATTGTCAGATATGTCCACGATTTGGTTTATTCTCAATTAAATAGAACTATTATTTATTTATTTTTTTTTTTTTTTTGCATATTTTAAACATAATGCATATAATTACACATAATAGATTTTTGTGAAATCTTGTTAATTTTATTAGATTTTAAACTTAAATTTATAATATTGTTAATTTTAAATGGTGTTTATTTAATAAACGTCCATAATTATTTAGTTATTTTTCGAACTATCGTAAATATACTACTTATCTAATCGTTTTGGTTGGGTTAGTTAACCGTTAATCGTAATTCATTAGGTACTTTAGGGAGATCATTTTTCGATTTTCCCAGAAAATATGAAAAACCACGAAAAACCATGGATATACCGGGAAAACGTAAAAAAAAAAACAGGATAATCGGTACAATATTAAACAAATATTATTAAAGAATGCCAATTTAATTATTTTACCATAATATGGCATACATATTGTTGACAAAGCATCACTATCAACAGTATCAACTGCACTATGCTTGTTTCCAGTAAGCAATAGTTTACCGTTATTTATAGATAGAAATTAATTTCCTATCTATATCCTACTTTTCCAACTTCTCACCACCAACATCAACATCAGTGGCTGCACGGGGCAGTGGCATGTGGCATCATGCAAAGTATGTCCGTAATTTTTATATTCAGTATGTCTGTAAAAATGAATCTTAAAAAAAATAAATATATGCTTAGGTATCTAAAAATTCAATAAATAATAGTTAAAAACTTTTAAAATAGTACCTAAGAATTATTTTTTTGGGAATGGAGCGCCTTGTCCATGAATTAAAATTTGCTTAGGACACCAGGAGAGCTTGTTACGGCTCTGGTTCGTAGTGTAATAGAATAAAAATTAAACGGACTCAATAATAAACGGGGGGTGAGGGGGGTAAAGTTGCTATGTTTGATATGATAATTTAATACGTGATGTGTTATAACATAATAAATATGCGTGTGTAACCTAACCAGCGTACAATTTCTATCGAAACAGTGGCTGGCGACTGCGTTGCCACAATGCGCAATCGGCCAGATGTGACACTGAACATGACGTGATTTGTTGTAATATTGTTATAGTGTATGTAAAAATGGTTCTTTATGGTTTATTGTGCGGTTCTTATTGTGACCGTATATAAATCATGTCGATATGAACATGTACACGTATCATACCTACCGTAAAAAAATATAATAAAAACCATTTACGTTAAAGGGTTTAGTGACGTTGTATATTTTAGTCGATTTAGACCAAAAGCCAGACAATACTGTATGAATTATGTTTAACGGATTTCAATTTTAAAAACGGATTATGATTGTTTATGTTCTTTGGGTATTTTCGTGAAAAACGTAAAATTACTAGAGGTATTTTGCCTTTTATTTGTGATAAAAAACAATTAAAAATTAAAAAATGACTCCGACGTATCCTGAGGAATCCGTTAAGAACTCAACGAATCGCAATACTTTTTTAAAATTGAAATCCGTCAAATTCCTTCGGTTTTGTCTAAATTTTCAATCTCTAATGCAATATTCGTCCGTAGAAACGGACATACCCCTTTCCCTTAAATAGCTAAGTAAAAAATGAAACGCATGTATGTTCATACATCACCAAAACAAATTATTTTTATTTCAAAATGTATTTAAAAAATTAAAAATAAATATCATGATAAATTTTGTAAAATGTATAATTATAAAAAAAAACATTTTATAATGTTTTGTAAACAAAAGATACTTGTAAATACATTTTTGACCTATTTAAAAAAAATAAAAAAAAAAAAAAATGCATAATGGAATAAAAGTTTAAATAAACTTACGAATAGCTTCGAATTCAAACTAGCACATACTTTGACTATGGTTACGTATACATTTTCTTTTTTTCAAGTGTGGAAAATATCTGCAGTATTGCTATTTTTTATCCCTCATATCGTCAATTCCACTTCCGATAACAAGTTTCTATATATCAGTTCTATCAGTTACGGAAAGTTGCAAATGTTTGTGTTCAAAAATTGAATTTAGATGTCAGCTTCAACGATAAGCTGTCTTCATGTATATTATTCATACTATTTTATTATTATTATACTATTATTGAATTACTTTTTGGTTTTTTGCCGAAAATACAGGCTCAGCAAACTTTACAACAAATACAATTTTCTATTTAACCTACTATTTTTTATAGTGTAGAAACTAACATGTGTATTTTTTTTATCTGTAGGGACTCACTATTCCCCTTTATCTCGATCTACGTTTTGCAGCTTCGCATAGAAGAGAAATATTCAGATGAGTATGCCTAAGGCTGTTCGATTATTTTTTTTTTCACTGTCGATTATTCTGATGTAAAGTGGTCAATTAATAGAAAAAAAAAACAATTATTCAAATATTTTAGATTACCCGATTTAGTACACCGGTATCGAAAGTTATTAAAATGTTCTAATTAATCAAATATACTAAGATCCTGAAAATAATAATCGATATAATCAAACAGTCCTGAGTACACCTAATAGTTTTTATACACGTGTTAATTTTTCGCTACATTGTATTTTGTTGAAAGACTTAAGACTCAGTGTTATAATAGTTATTCGTTGGTGTATCGGGTCGCTGTAAATTGCGGCCCGGGTATATTTTGTATATATTACGTAAATTACGGCCTGCGTATATTTTATGCATACTTAAATAAATTGCGACCCGAGTATACTTTGCATAATACTATGTCTGCCTAAATATTTTTTATTCATATGTTAATTACGTCTGAGTTTTTTTTTCTTCAAAATCGATATTTTCCTTTCTATTCTTCGGACTTAGAACTGGCAATATAATTGTATTAATATTGTAATGGTAAAAAAGGTTGGTTTTGTCGTTTCTTTTGTTTATAATTTGTATAAATACAGTTTGTAAAAATATGTATAATAAAAAATGTTCAAGTAAAAACGTGTAAAATTATATTATTATGGTCACTTCTAATATATATTGCTTTTGTGATGCTTTGTGTGTATTTTTTTTTTCAATTGAATAAAAATAAACGTTATCGAAAGTGAAAGGAATAGAACGTTGAATGTGGTTGATGAATCAAAATTTCGTTTTCTGAAATTGTTAAAATATTTATACAATAATTTTATTCTGACAAATGGAAAGAAAATATTGCGAAAACAAATTCTGAGATGTAATTTGCATGTGAATGAAAAAATATTTAGGCGTATATACAAAATATACCCGGGCAGCAATTCACATAGTAATATTATGACTATGACCTTTTTGGGGGGGGACGCAATTTACCGACCCCGGCTGTATCGATAGGGGATATTTTAATAGGCAAATAATAGGCTAATGACGGCTGTAAAATTGTAGTTCTCCGCTACAATCGGTTTTATAGACAAACAAAATAAATGTTACGAAATATATTTTTTTTGTATGGTTAATCAAAATATAGGTAAGGGGTACTAGGTGTTTTTAGGCGAGCACCAGTTGCGATATTTTTCGGAGATAGCCGCCACACTGGGATATTATGTATTGTTACGGGCGGCGCGGTAAAGTCCCGACGATATTACGACGCGAGTCTTGATTAAATAAAAAAAGAGGCGGAAAGTTTCAGCTATTATGATCTGCATAAATTATATTTTAGGTGCATTCGCTGTATGGTCGTAAAAGTATTTCTTTGTAGTAAGTACCGATATAATATTGTCGGGATGTGCGTATTTTCGATAAATATTCAAACATTTTTATAGTGTATATTTTTCGCGTAAGTATATAATATTGTTTCGGTACCTTCAATAAACTTTCAGAGTTTTAGCGCGTATACTTTACAGCGAATTTTTTTTTTAATTTTATGTGTGTAATAATTTAAAAGTATTTAACGTTATTAAAACACGTTTCAAAATGTTAATAAGTATCCGAGTTCCTAAACCCACGCACGGGTCGCATTGCAGATTAACAGTCGCGCGAGAGCTTTTTTTTTCTTTTATTATTGTGTACTTATATATTTTTTTAATTTTTTTTTTTTATGATAATGTCGTAGTATAACTGTAGATTACCGGACAACAATCAAACATGTTACCTCTGTCACGACTTTTAAGGCATTAATGAAAAATATTTTTCAGAGTTTCTGAACGTGATCCGCCTTTTATGATAATTTTTTCCGTTTTATACTATTAGTGTAGTAGCAAGATTTGAGAAATATCTTCCATACAGTTGTATCTTGCATCTTGAATATCGTGATTTATGGTTCGAAAAAGTACCGAATGTCTTGTATTGCGATGCTGAAATCAACGTATATCTACTTAGATACTATCGTTATAAAGTATCTTGCCCATAAGCTGCTCGAAGGAGGTACAAACCTTGCATATTTGCTGTCACGGTTTTTCAAAAAATACATTGAAAATAAAATATAACTGAATGCAAACAGAGGAGGGGGAACAGTGGCACAATAGCCGGGGTGGATGACGATACCTAACATCCGGGGCCCTAAGGCTCAAAATGATCCTATCATGGTTGTAAACTGGGAGGGTATTTTTAACTCAATAGATTCAAATCAAATCTGAAATCATTTATCAGAAATCATAAATCATAAATTGTCATGTTTATTATGTATATTATCATTCCGCTGATAATAAATAAAAATTGAGTAGCGCGTTTAATAATAAGTAGTCAATATTAAAAGATAATATTCTCAATAATAGGCCCCAGACTTACCTAATCATCGGTGCCCAAAGAGCCTAGTTGGGCCATTAGGGAGGAGAAATTTTGAAAAATGTTTCAAATAATATGTTTCATTATATAACCATAAATTATTATAAATTAATATTTCAATTTTGATGTATTAGGTATTATTTGAATACATAAAATGTTATAGTATCGTGTATCTTTTATTACAATCATGGGTATGCTTACGGAAGGGGTAGGGTAGGCAAGTGATTCCCTGAGGCGAGATTACTCGCCAGTTTTTTAAAAAAATATTTGAACTTAAATTTTAGATTCTGAGAAAATTTTTGGTTATACATTGATGTTTATTTTTTTCTGTCAACAACTTTTCTACCAGAAATTTTGCTCCAAATTTCAAATGTAGTACTTTTTCTGGAAGGAAATTTTATCTACATGGTACTTTAAGGAGGTCAGTTTTTGATTTTCCCAAAAAATGTAAAAAAAAACGTTAAAATAGTTAAGATATTAAACAAATATTATTAAAGAAAATATAATGTATATGTAATTATTTTACCATAATATGGCACATATATTGTTGTAAAAGCAACACTATTAATCGAACTACGCTCAGAATCGTTTTTCGTTAGCAATGGTTGATTGTCGCGTACAGATAAACATTAAATTTCCCCTCTACTTTTCCAGCTTTTCACCTACAACAGTGGCTCACTCATGTGCACTCAAAGTATGTCAGTCATTTTTGTTTAAGAACTATACTTTCGTTAATATTTTATCATGAATTTTTGAGAGGTTAAATATTTCAGTCCTATAATACAAAAACCGTGGCAACATCGAAATAATTTTTAACACGACAAACACACTTTGACATGCATTGACCCGCGTCTGATGCTATATATGAGAACGTTTATGGTATTCATTATATATAATGTTATAGTATTATAACGGTTTATGAATTTAATATGTTTGGACTTTTCCGTGTACTATTATATTATACCTATACTAGACGCGTTGGTTGTAGAGAGTATCGTAAGAATATATTATTATAATAATATCTTTTTTTTTTTTTAGGAAAATTAACTTCGTTTAAACAGCGAATTCCGCATAGCTAACCCTTAAATGACTTGACCTCATAGTTGGCCCACTGGTCTACCTTGTAATTTCATGCATAATAAGTGTAATTTATTTAAAATTTAAATAGTATTAAATAGTCTATATTTACGTATTTCCATTCAACAAAACAAAACAGTTCCTAATGCATAATTGATTCGCATTATTTTCGAACGCACTTCTTGGTCTCTATTTAGTAATAAGCGGTTTTTTTTTTTCTTCAAAATGTACCACCATAATTCATAACATTTTTCAATACCAACATTAAATTTATTCATTATAAATTCATTATCTCAAAATTGATATGTACCGAAGTTATTTCATATATTTATACATATCATATGTATGTCAAATATGTATATTGTATTTATATATTTAATTTTAATTTTAATTTATTTTTTTTTTTTTTTTTTAAGTGAAAAGGGGTGGTTCAGAGAAAATATCCACTTTATTGTTTAATAAAGGTATATATAGTTCTGCCCACTCTGAAAACCATCGTAGGACTCAGACTGTCTCATCTGGATAAAGATTTCTGGCATCGCTACTAATTGATAAATTTAAAATTTCCATACCGTCCAGCTAAACCCATGGAACGATATTGTATTGGGATGGTAGAATGTCGGTAGTTTTTATCAATATTATCAAGAATACGTGAAAACATTTTAGAAGTTTGAATTTTCGAATGAGTGCACGACCGTCTAGTGGAACTAACTTAACATTATTTTCCGTGCAAAATACCGGGTATTATATTAAAACTTAATAAATGAAAAGTTACATTTTTAATTACTGTTTCCAATTTACTTACAAACAATTTATTTCACAATATTGTATGGTAATTTGTTTTCAATAAAAGTTCATGTATTTCATATAGCCACGCATTACATTTACGAAATAATATATATTTTATAGTAATAAAAGGCGAATCCTAATTTGCAACATTTTCTGAATACTTCTACTGAAATATACGGAAAACAGAATATGTAAATTTGCGTGAATCGTTGGACCGTGTAAATCAATAACTGTAAGATGCAAAATAATGTAATACAAAAGAGTTTTTATTGGTACACACTTACGGAAAACTTATTTCCGAATCTCTACACTTTTAGTGTAAAAACGTAATTATTTTATTCAAACGAAATTAATGTGAATAACCATATTTTTTATCAAACACAAATTACAGTGTTTTTCTCAGCAAATGTGAAAAACCAAAAAAAAAAAACGTAGGAAAAACAGGAAAGTCGGTAGGTACCATTAAAAAAATATTCTTAAAGAAAATATATAAAGCCTACTTAATTATTTTACTATAAAATGACGAAGCATAACTTTCAATAGAACTCCACTCAGAATCTTTTTTTTCATAAGCAATGGTTTTTCGTTGCTTACAGGTATACATTAAATTATCTATAGCAGTGTCTGCACTCGTCCCCATTATCCTAGGAAATGTTTGAAAATGTTACAGCCATTTAATAACGACGAATTAGTTTTTATTTCTAAACGATGTATTAAACGTTATATCCGGAATAATAATTAGAATAATACGAAAAACGTATCGTTTTTCCCTCCGGAATATTGTTTTCTTTTAATGTTATAATAGGTGATTTTACTCTAAAACCAAAATTAAGAAAATTCTTCGCAAAGGTTAATTTTGCCATATTCCCCGTTAGTTGGATTGAGACATCACATGCGGGTATAGCGTTCTCTCAAATTAGTTGTTTTTAATCTTTTTGATACTACGGACCACTTAGAATACTTTAATACGTGTCGGATTACTTAGATTTTCTGATGTCCTTTATATTTCTTTTTACTTATAAAAAAAATTTCAATGACATCTTCCTAGATTTTCTGATGATATTAAACGTTGTACTGCACGTCAATTGTAAAGTCAGACCGTTCCAACAACTGCTATCGCTTTTCATAAATTATTTTTTCAATTGTATAGATATGGCTCGCAGACTATAGGTTAAGAATCTATGATTTAACTGTACGAAAACGATAAACTGTAATTAAAAATAATATGAAAAACGACGCTCGATCTATAAGCATGGATTTATGTTTATCAGTTTGTTAAAACATTAATAATACTATTAATATAATTAATATTATCGAAATTTTCGATTGAAATATTTTCAAGACTGTCACTACTTGTAATACGTACCTAACATTATTCTAAACATTTTAATGTACCACACGTACATAGTACCTATCCGATTGATAGTTTCTTAGTAATATCAGTGTTCTATACTGCAATATTCCGAATAGTTTTAAAAAGTATTTCATTCATTAAAAAATACTTTTTTCAATCTCATTAGGTTTAAAAATCGTCACTTCCGTGTTTTAAAGATTCCTAATGTATATTAGGGTGGAACAAAACTATTTTGTTTTTCGCTGGCGTATCTTTATATTTTATTTGCACAGGCGTACTAATACAAACGAATCTTATTTCACGACAAAAAAAATAAATGATTATTCCAGTTAGTGAGCAGCGATTTTAGGGAATAATGCCATTTGTATGTATTTTATTTTTTTGTCGCAGTTTAAATTGTCGTTAAAAAAAAGAGTACACGAAGTTAAATAGTCACAATGTAATAAATAATAAATAAGATCCTATAGTAAATAAGATATTAATTTTACAGTGGCGTAACTAAGGATTGGAGGGTTCGGTCGTACTCCGGCTCGTTAGCTTAGGTGGCCCGAAGTAATATAATGTTTCTATATTATTGTTAATAAATATGCTGCGAAACTATTAATTTTATAAATAATTAATAATTTAAAACTATTATTATTTTATGTTGTAGGTACTGGGTAGGTTAATTTTGTATTTGTGTCAATATTATGTTATCAACATCATAATGTTCATGAGTATTTTACATATTACGTTGTGAAAATATATGATGTTTAGTCTCATCATTATAAATGACTGGACCCTGATATCTTGGTATCATAATATCGGAGGACACTGAAGGTTATACCCACATGTGCTGCCTCCGTCTTACAATCGCGCAACATAGTAAATTTTCGTACATCGAGGACACTCTGCGCTGTTCGTTTTAATATTACAGTGAATTGATCCATTATCAAACCTAAAAAGCTGCCCTAGGATAATGGGTACAGGTGCAGCCACTGTTGTTGGTGAGATATTGGGAAGGTAAGATATAAAGGGGAAATTACTTCGTATCTGTAAGCAACGATAAACTATTATTACTTACTAAAAATGATTCTGAGCGGAGTTTAGTTGATAGTGATACTTTGTCAACATTATATATGCCATATTATATGGTAAAATAATCAAATAAGCATTATACATTTTCTTTAATAATACTGATTTTCTCGTTTTTCCCACGGTTTATAACATTTGCTGGAAAACTCTGGGAAAATCGAAAAATGACCTCTTTAAAGTAATACCCCAAGAAAATTTCTTTTCAGAAAATGGTCTATGTCGTATGTATCGGAGCAAGATTTCCAGTTGAATTTGTGTACGCAGTATAAAACAATTAAAATAAAAATAAAAATAAATAAACATCTTTGCAAAACTAATACATTCTTCACTACACTCAGAATCTAAAATAAAAACATTATCTGTGCCGTGCCTTTGGTTTTCTCTTCGAAATTTAATTTTTAAGCGAGAGATAAGCATTTTCAATTCATGATATTTCACATGCCATTAAAAATTAAAATTACGAAAATTTGTCGCGCGATAGTAAAACGAAAACAGTACGTCATGCGGATATAACGTCCAGCGTCTTTTTAATCATCGAACGTCGAGTTTTTTATTCCTAATAAAACCTGTTACAATATTTTTTTCAGAAAAAAAATGTATATAATAATTTTAGTAAGGGGGATGCACTCATCTCAAATCTCCCTAAATAATATGCCCGAATAAGAGAAGGGGACGTTTAATGTTTCGCTCCCGGGCCAACATTTTGAAGTTGAATCAGTGGTGATTTACCAATATTTTGTTGGATATTTTACGGATAAATTTGTCAACATTGATTTTCTTCTAATCAACTATAGCACTTTTTATTCCTTATAGCATCCTGATGATTTAATTTCGGGCCATTTTTCGTTCAGCGATAATTTAAATCGTATGTACGAAATAAAATAGAATACACAAAAATTACGTTATTCGCCTAGAATCAGTGCACGCTGACTATTTTTTTTATTCGTAAAACAAGATTCGATGGTATTGTTAAGCCCGTGCAAATAAAATATAAAAATACGCCAACGGAAAAAAAAAAAAATGTTTTTTTTTTCCACTTTTCACCCTATACTTATATATATATATATATATATATAATACTTTACGTTCGGTATACATAATGTAATAATAATATATCTACGCTTTTGCCAGATTGAAAATACGTATTCGTTATCGCTCTACCCGTTTATTATTATTCAGCAGACGTAGTTGTCGTCCGTGTTCGCGTCAACAGAATCGACGGAGACAAGCGGTTTTCATTTTTTTTTTCACCCATCCAGATTTTGTCGGCATTACATTGTACGCACGTGCTTATCTACACCGGCACGGTGATAATAATATAATATAATATTTCGACATTTACGACGTACGCGCCGCCACGGTAATGTATACAGAGTGATCGACACCACGCAGGACAATCGTTATCTCTCGAAAGTCTCGCGTTTTTTCCTAATTTGTTTTTAGAAAATTTAAGAAAACAAACAGCTCTAAATAATAACTGTACATGATGTTAAATTGTATAAAAACGTTATATACATTACCGTTATTTTAGTCGCACTCATTTTTCGGCGGTGAAACCCACGAGATACTCGATTTTGACAGAGAATGTCCCCCTAATCGCCCTCTACTTTTATCATAGGACCACAGACATAAACGTGGAATGCCCCGACATTCATTTCAGATAAAACTTCATCCGTCTATTTATGAATTTTTTTTTAAATTTAAGTTGATTTTCAAACATCAAAAATGATTAATGATTTTACCTAACGCTGTTTGGATAGATCAGTTTTTTTTTTTTTTTTTATTAACCGGTCAACCGATCCGTTTTGACCGGTCTGATCATCATTGACATAAAACGAACTTTATAATAGCTTTAGATATCAATATGATCACAATAACATATTTTATAGGATTGATGGAACTAATAGAGTAACTATGTGGTATAGTTTTGAAAATCAAGTTTGTTGAAAATAATAAAATATACTAGTTATTAATTTTAAAATTAGGCGATTCAAAGTTTCATAATTCAAATTTTGTATTTATCCATCTATTATAATTTTACTTCATGTACCACATTTATAATATGAATGGTTTTATGAAATTCATTATAGCGTAAACGATTTCAGCCTGAACAGAAATAACTGAAATAAAGGAAGTTTTAGTGTTACTCGTTTCTTAAATTTTCTAATAAATAAATGCTCAACAATTTTAATACTTTTCGAGATATAGCCATTTGAAATTTTCGCATTTTCAACGTTTTTATTTTGATGGATCAGATTTATTTTGCTATTCAAAAACTGTATACACCAAAAATAGGCGAAAACGACTAAATGAAAAAAAAAAAAAAATACCTAATAATAATACAAAAATCCTTCCAGTTTTTGTCGCAGTCCGCGGTATACAACCGTTTATATTATCGTAATATTATATAGGTAATCGCATTTTTATCGACTATTGATTTTTCAAATAACGACCTATAAACTACACGTATAGCTATATAATAATATTATCTCGTAGAATTCCATTTTCGATTTTGCGAGTTTAAAAACGTACGCGCCCGGTTGTTAAATATTATAATATCCTATATACGAGAGTCAATATGCGCACGATTAGGTGCCTACCTACGTATACAATAAGGTTGGTAAACATTTCGAACGTTATTTTTGCACCGTAAATCGTTATACCGAATGAAAATCGAATTTACCCGAAATCTCTTCGTGCCTATTATTATAGATGGGTGTGTCATTATCGTGGGCGGATAATAAAATCTCGTATATATATATATATACATATTTTAGCGGTAATGTATGTAACACGTTATTCTATAAAATTCCTAAATATACTCGTTAACGTATGAATTTACACGGTTTTACTAGTTAATATTTAGAATACCGAATTTCTACTATCAATTTTGCTCCGATTTAAAATGATAGCACTTTTTTTAAAAGGAATTTTATTTGGGGGGGGGTATTTTAAAAAAGGTCATTTTCCCGGGAGTTTTCTCAACAAATGTAAAAAAACCGGGGGAAAAAATGGAAAAAACAGGAAAATCGGTACAATATTAAAAAAATATTTGTAAAGAAAATATTTAATGCCAATTTAATTATTTTACTATAATATGGTATATATACACTATCAACTGAACTCCGCTCAGAAACGTTTTTTCGTTAGCAATGGTTTATCGTTACTTACAGATACAAATTAATTTCCCTTCTATATCCCATTTTCACAACTTCTAACCAACAAGGCGACAACAGTGGTTGCACCCATCATGTGAAATATGTCTGTCTTTATTTTTGCAGCATTATAATAATAGGTATTCAATAACAATGTTGTATTGTAATAACTCATAAAGTAATAAAATATATAAAAAAAAAAAAACAAAAAATTGAAATTGCATTATATAAAATATAAGTTAAACATTTCCATATTTTTTCGATATCTAATATTTCATTGGTATTTATTTCTTGTCATAACCAATGTTCTATTTTTATTTGCATAAGAATTGACCTTTACCAATTTTTTACACGTTTCAATACTGAAAACGGTCTTTCAACCGCGTATGATGTTACGAAAATCGATAAATGTATTTTAAGGACAATATTTAAATTTGGGAAACTTGATATCATTTTTTAATATAATTTGTAACTAATAGCATTTCTACTCACAAAAATTCCGAGTTAACGAAAGTTCTCAAAAATAATAAATTCGTTTGCAAATGCGTTTTCCGAGTCTTCTCGATTTCGATATAATTTAATGCGGTGAAGCGAAAATGTTAATATCGGTGTGCTTTTCGCCTAGCCAAGTAAGAGGTAGTCGGTTCACACCAATCACCAACCCACCCCCAAAAAAAAAAAAACAAAAAACCGGTGACAATATACACACCGGCCGTATAACATTTCAGAGCTGAACGTTTCTGAAATTGCAGAGAAAGGAAAAAAAAAAATAAAACCCGAAACGTAATTCCGCGAACAAAACTTAACGGACAATCGCAATCCGCGATAATTCGCGGCGCACTCTGTATAATACGCGCTCGGTACGTAGCCGCGCGGTCCGCCCCGCGCGCACTTTTCGCTCGCGCGTTTCCCGTTCGATTTACGACGACCCGGCCGCGTCGTGTATTCGCGTATACATCTATACGACCGTATAGGTACCGGCCACGTTACGGCCGCGAATTCCCGTAGCGCGGCGGCGGCGGCGGCGGCGGCGGCTGCGGCAGTCCGGTGCGTGTGTAAAATGCGCGAGGAGTATTATTCACGCTCCCCCGTACCTGCGCGGGCGAGTTCATCAGATAATATCGTCGTTCCGCTGCCAACGGCGCCGGTACCGCCGATACATAACGATAATAACGATAATAATATTACTACAGTTTTGTCCCGAGGTCCGTGCTAGCTGCGGTAAATTTTATTCGTAGGCGCGCGCAGACTTGGAGAGTCCGGGTCGTGAAAATCAATTTATTAGGCGAATCCCTCCCCCCCCTACAATCAATTCGTATTACCTTTCACTACTGGATGATAGAAAACAATAATTGATCCTGCACACGCTGTCTTTAAATTAGTTTCCACCATAAACATATCAATTATAGCTACCTGATTATGAATAGCATGTACTCCGAAAAAATACAAGTTTCTTTGTAATCTCCAATCGATAATAATCATAGTCCGTAAATAAATAACTCGGATAATATTGCAATCGAGTCAGTATAGTTATACTTGGTAACACAGCCGTAAAAGACGAGAACGAAATTGCAGGCAGTGAAGTTAAAATGTATGAGCTAAATTTTAAATTGAGGGCGAAAAAAAGTGATGGCGATTTCACAAAATATAAAACTCGTACCTACTGATGTCGTAATATGTCAACGTAATAAAAGCAAAAAGAATATTTATTTACAATTTTCGAGTAGTGCCCAGGCACACCCGGCACGCCTTCTGAATAATATCGCTGTGATTTCGGAGGCGCGAACGTATTTTACGCGATGTTATCGTAGTGTTTTAACCGTGTATATAGACTTTAATGTAAATTACATAATATTTCAATATAATAGCAGGAAAAAAAAAAAAAAAGAACTGATATTGGGGACGGGAGCGGCCACTGTTGTAGGTGAGAAGTTGGAAAGGTAGGATACATAAGGTTATTTCAATTAAATCTGTAAGCAACGATATAACATTGCTTTACGAAAGACGATTCCGAGCGCAGTTGGGTAAACGCAATTTACGTTGGGTACATAATTTGAAGCGCCGTCATTTTTTTTCCCGATTTTCGTTTAAATTTGATTTCTAAACGATTATTGAACAAAAAAAAAAAGTCGTCCGATAATTTTGAAATATTTACCATGTCTAGGTATGTCTAACAAAAGTGTTATTATCAATTTTTAAATCTCTACGTGTATCTATAACCGAATTACAGCAAAAAACTCCGAAAAATAAAAATTCCTTAACAGCTCAAAAGTGGCTCAAATGTTTTTGCGATGATATCGTGAGAAAATTAAATAGAAAAGATTAAAAAAAAAAATTTTTCGATTCGATCATTTTTTTTTCCGGTAGAAAACGTCGTTCGTGTTTTTATAAAATGATGAAATCGTGAAGTTGTGTACGTCCTCCCACGTTTTTGTGCCGCCTGAGCGCTTTTGTTTAAAAAATAAAATAAAAAAAAAACCGGCCTCTTCAAAGTACCATCTCCGGAAAACTGGATCTGTCTAAAAAAAAAAAAAAAAACACGCCGCGCGCGTGAAAATCGGATCGAGTCTACTGGAGAAAACCGTGCGTTCACGGACCAGAAGAAAGAGGGAGGAGGGGGGGACGTGGGAGGGGAAACCCGAACGTCCCAGTAAGACCGACGGCTCGCGCGCTGCGCTCGGAATCTGAAATGTTTCGCGTACGATTTTCGAACGGTGCCCGGGACGCATCCGGCGCGCCTATGATTATATTAATACTATTTGTTAAAATACGGATACCGTGTGCGTAACCTAACCAAACGCGCGCGCGCGCGCAGAATGTGTGCACCTGTATTGTGTACCCGCGATACGTTATGGATCGTGTTGTTTTACGGGACCGCGCCCGGCGGGGCCGGTGCGCGGCGACCGCGGGCGCCGGCCGAGTGGGCGAAACGGACGGCCGCGAGCGTGAAAATCACGGACACGCTCAGCGCGCGGGCGGGAGATGGTTGCCGCGAGTGAGTGGTGGGCGCGGTAGACGGCGAATCGGATGCATGATGTCTGTGCGCGCGACGTTTAACCGTCGCGGACGCAGAACGATTCTGACCTTATCCAAAATATTGTGATATTTATTATTATTTGTTTTTTTTTTTTTAATAAGAATTTTAATATCACGTTTCTGGCGAAAATCGTTATTACACGGCCTTTCGAAACGTGACGTGTATCCGAACTCCCCTCCAAATCGTCATTTTTCGCTAACAACGGTTTACCGTTGCGTACAGTTACGTATCTCTATATATACCCTCTGTATATTGCGTATTCTATACTTTCACAACTTCTCACCCATGCATCAGTGGCCCGCACGTCGTGCGAAGTGTGTCCGTCTTTTATACTATGGCTTTTTTTTTTTTTTCAGGATTTAGAGGGATTAAATACAAAATATGAGAGAGTCGATTTCAATTCGAGGATAAACACTAATCTGTTTTCAGAATTCGTATCGTTTTGTTAGAGACTAGACCAACGCGTGCGTTGGAAATATAACACGTCTAAATTCCTACGTATACGTGTGTAATACGAAAACAGAAAATCGCCACTTCCCCTTGAACGAATATATTTTCAAAGTATTTTAATAAGGTATTACTGTCAGTGGCACGGGCTTAGAGTGGGCGATATTTTCGGGAGGCGGTCAATTTTATTGTAAAAACGACAAAAATATTTCCCACTTAAAGAAATTCAATTTCACCGAATTTTTAAGTAGAACAATTATTTATATTAAAACTATATATATTTTAACATCATAGGAGGCATGTATGATGTATAGTTTAAAATTGCAAGTTGAACGATCGCATCCGTTCGCTCAAAATTTAACAGTCACTTAGGTGCATAGGCGTATTATGTGATATGCAATATCTACGGTTCCAGTACGCATATAAAAAAAATGTACGTGTCCAATGCGAATTCGATTGTTTGTAGTGTGGATTGAAATATACTACAGGTAATATTGTAGCAGGGTATATTTTAAGTATGTTTTCATTGTTCAAATGGACGTCCGGTCTAGGTTAGTCGGGCACCTGGGAAAGAAATAATTCACTCACTGGGTGTCCAGTATCTAATTTCTGAAAATTCTTACAAAAAAATGATTGACGCTGGCTGGCTGTCGGTTGAAAATATTTTCAGTGATGATGAAATTGTAGTCTGTTAATAATGTTACTGATTTTTGGCCGATGATAAAATATTGATGCAACTTTGACTGGGGAAAGACGACACGCACAAAATTAACTATAAATATTTCCAATAACTATAGGGACCGGATTTATAAGCAAACGCAAATTTTTATTTGAATAATCTATTTAAATATTTGTACACGAATTGTTTACGATTCAAATCGTTCTTATTAAAATGACGCCAATTTTAATTTACATATTTTTACATATCTTGGTATAATAACATTTATTTACATATTTCGCCAATCTGTTTCGTTATTTATACGGGGTTTTAACGGCTCGTTGAGCAGTTTTGAAAATATTTTGTCATCTAATAGGTGACATTCAATGCAGGTTCCATTGAATCGATTTGAGTAATAAACTAACCGAATTTAACGTTTTCGGTCGAATTACTATTTTTATTTTATATTCATATATATTTTACAATCGCATTTATTGTGTTTCTCTTAAATCTATTATACTTAAATTTGTATTTTATTTTTTATCTTCTCGCATATTTTGTTGTTTTTGTACATATTGTATACATTTTATTTCTATATTTATGGAAGTATTTGTATTTTGTATTTTAATTACATACAAGCTTATCTTGTTCATAACAAATTAATTTAAGTACATTTCACAATTTTCGTTCAGTAAACAGTCCGTTTATATCTACTCAGTTATATCAATTTGTTATCTCATACACAACTAGCACATGTATATACAAATATATGTTATTAGGTATTATCGTGTAGTATCCATATACATATGCCATCTTACCCATATCTGTTTAATCCAATAGATAATTTTCAACTCGATAACTTTTATCATTTTAACTTGCGTAATAGACTTAAAGTATACACGAAAGTAAAGCTTACGATATACTCATTAAGTTCATTATAAATTATAACAGTGTTTACTTACAGGTTGTTTTATATTTTTTAGTATACTTTTATTATATTCGTATTTGAGAAAGATCGAAAATTAACTTGCGTTTTGTGTTAATAGAAACGAATTCAGTAAAACAGTCGTTCTAAACATCGTCCTAATAGTGTCAATTAAAGTATCAAAATTTGGTACAATCAACTATTATCAATTGGTCTACTTACTTGGCACTCCGATTTATCTAAGTTTTTCCTACACGTATTATTCTAAAATGTTACATTATCCCTATTTTATCCTCCCTTATTTTCGGAGATAAAAACACTTTCCACTCTTTATTTTCAAAAAATATATTATATTATATATTAAAAATTCCGTAAAAATAGTTGTAGTTTTAATTTAAAGACATTTCGGCGTTGAAGATTTTAATTTTCGTCAACCCGTAAACACGAGACATTCCCTGACTCAAATTCGCAAACTTAAAAGTATCTACGAGTTGTTAGAAATTAAAAACGTCCACATCAAAATGTATTTAAACTAAAACTTCATCTATTTTTGAAAGTTGTAATACACAAGTTGCTACTCGAAAATCAAAAGTGGGTTGGTGGTTTCACCCCCCAAAAGTAAAGGTGACTGAAATAAGGACAATTTATATGATTTTAGATTTATTTTATGGTTCGAAATAGTTTTTATATGAGTAGTTTTTTCGAAACAAAAAAAATAACTATTTCATAGAATATCTGGCTTACGTGAAATTCAGAAGACTGTACATCAAATACAGTGTATACCTGTATATCCGTATTGTAATTGGTATATCGATTTGCGCGTCGTCTGCAGCGGTTCGTACACATTCGTATTCGTGTATCGTCTCCAACCTCAACCTATGTATTATACATTACATTGAAAGAGAGAGAAATAACACAGAAGTAGAAGAATGAGACGATAATCCGGTGTGAAAAGCGTAAAAACAACCGATTCGGAAAAATCGTCGGTGCCCTGCTATACTCGCACGGGAGATCAAATAGGTATAGCCTACCTACATATTAGGCCGAACGCACACCGAAGCCAATTTAGTGTGGCTATGAGCGTACTCACGGAGGGGGGGGGGTTCATAGAGTCTAACCTCCCCCCCCATTGGCCGTTTTTTTTTTTTGCAATCTATTCGTTTTAAATTTTTAAGGGATGTGAAAATTTACTATCGCATCGTATAGTTTATATTTACAATTACAATATAAATATTGTTGCACCAACAAATCATTAAAAATAAAAAGTGTATTCAATTTTGTATTGTTATTTCTTTTTATATTGTAATTATTAAAAAAAATATTGAATGTCATAACTAGAAAAGTGTGCGCTGATAGTTCCTTACATATTTTTCTAAAAATTACCCACAACCCCTCACCCCCTCTCTTGGAAATTCTTGAGAACGCCACTGAGTGTGGTGGCGGTATTTTTGCGTAACTCTACATGCTGACGGAAAAAAATATCACTGATACTGCTGACGCGGGCGTGTCACTGTTGTGCGCTGGAAAGTCCAAAAAGTATAGTATAATTACAGTTATTGAATTTATATTTCTACCCGATGATAAATCATTGTTCACGAAAACCGATTTTGAACAAAGTTCGGTAATAAACATGTGTTTCAACAGATGAAGTTTTGGAAAATGATAAAAACTGCGTAACATCCAAAATATGGTAACTATCTAAATCATTTTTTTTTTTTTTTTGTACTCAGTATTTATACACATGTGCCATTTTAACACATATAATAGACCTATAAACAAACAATAGAAAACCAACAAACCAAACGATTTTAACAAGAAATATAACATATAGCTTTTTAATATAAAGTACAAGTATTTTTATTATTTTTAACTAAATTACGATAACTAAAACGAAATTGAAAATAATAAAACCGTTATTGTTGTAAATTTTCACGTTTTAAAAAAAAATTCAAAAATTACTTTCTCAAAGCACCAACAAGATACAAATTGCTTTCAAGAAAAATTCAAAAAAAGATTGAAAATCTAAGCAAGGTTTCTGGTATAAAAGTTGTTTACAGAGAGAATACAAAGAAAAAAAAAACCCCCAAAAAGAACAGAAACATCATAGCAAAACCAAAATATTACTCGCTTTGCTCATAATTTAATAATTATACTACGTATGTATTATTTTATAAATGTGCAGCGCCCACATGTTTGCAGTATACATATGGTAGCCCGACGAATTGTGCGCCACACGAATTACGGTGTCAATGACGTTTTCGTTGTGATGTTGGTGGCAATTTTTGGAATATTTACAAATCCGTATAGGATGGACGCACACCAATAAGGTGTAGTGATATGACGAGAAAATTGAGTGCAGAAAATGTCATGAAAAGAGCGCAAACGCATACTAAATAAAAAAACAATGTGTAACTGGTGAACTAGTGTAACGTATGCAGATTTCCTACTAAAAAAAAAAAAAATATTATTATTATATACGTGTATGCGAGTAAATCTAGGTGAATTGGGTCAAATTTGTATTAGAAATAAAATAAACACATAAATATATAAAACACATATTAATAGAGTACAAAATAAATATGAAATATAAATAAAGATAAAACAGCAATGGGTAGTTATATTATTTTCATTGTGTGTTTTTTTTTTTCAAACAAAATTACTCGATTATTTCTAGCCTTTGAAAAAAAAAATAAAATTCAATTACAAATATAAATTGCGTAATTAACAATAAAATATTGTTTGCTCAGACTGACAATAGCAATGCAATTTCAAATGTTAACATATAAAGGTAGGAACAATATTTACAGCTACATAAAATTAATGGAATTAAAAAAACTCAAAATCGCTTGAATATGTTTTACCACCCATAGTGTAATAGTGACTGAAAGCCAATTTTTATGAAGTTCGCATTGATTAATGTTGTATCGATTTTCCCAGTTTTCCTAAGTTTTTCCCGATTTTCCCATGTTTCATCCCGGTTTTTCACGTTTGCTGGAAAAATATAAAAATGACCAGTATAATTATGATAAGTGTATTATCTATAATCATGTTTATACTGTAAAACCACAAAACCTTAGATTATCTTTGTTTCAATATGAACGATGATATAGATAATTTTTTTTTCAGTGCATTTGGAGTTTCGCAAAAACACCACCATCACACTGTGTTGATATACGTTCGCCCTTATGACGCGGTTTAGCAGGAAAAATCATCCGTGTGATGACAGTGTAGGTAACAGTACGATCACCGTCTGCAATATTAATGTAAACGGAAAGCTAATGTATCGATATAAAATTGGCCGTACAGTGACGGCGGTCATCGCCAAATGAAAATTGACGGGTGTATATCGAACAAATCGAGTGGAAAGTTTTTCATCCTAGCCTCTCACCACTCTTGAACTCGATATATACGTCTAAATTAAACTTTTTTTATATAATATTATATACCTCTATAATACAGCACTTTTCTCCGAGGATTTTGAAAGAATTCGATTTCTGTTTTTTTTTTTTTTTTTTTTAAATCATCATATTATTATGGAACGGTTAAGTTTTAATTTAATACAATATTCACGTTTTTACCCATATAGCTACAAACTTTGTACCTTGAACAGAGATAAACTGAATATTAAAGTACTCACTCACAATTGACACCTGATTAAGCATCAGGATTCAGGACTAACCGTTTAACATAAAATCGGTTTTAGAGACACGAAGCCTTGGTTAATATTGTTTTTTTGGTACCAACTAACAAAAGTACGGGGCCTGTATAGAACAAAAAGGGACTAGTATAAAAGCTTTGTTTCAATTTTACTCGTTATAATATCCCAAATATGATTCACGCTATATTAGAAAACTCTATAATTTGATTTTTAATACTATCAAATTTATTGTTATACGTTACAACGCGTCTTTTTTACTCTAATATTCGAACAAATAGATATGATATATAATAAGGCCACGGACAGGACCTCATTGGCTACTGCCAGTCTAACCTTGTGTCTTTAAACGAGCGTATAAACTTTGGAACTTATAAATAGCAATCCCTCCATTGTAAACAAAAAATGGTTTAAAAGTTATAAATAACTTACTGCAAAAGTATAGAGAAAGAGAACATTAATTTATATAGGTGATTTTTTTTATTATGAACTATAGTTATTATCTCAGAATATTTAAAGTGAATTTGATTTATATTTTTTTAAATCTTTATAGAATCGTTTAAGCTTTATTTTAAAATCATTTTTAATTTTTCATCCTTACTTTATGTTCCTTAAATAAGAATATACTTTTGTTTTACACGTGGAAACCTCACCTTTTTGAACACAAATTCGAATAAAACATATCAGATTTTCCGTTTATTGGTATTATAACTAGGGAACGGACTTTAATGCCATAAAAATTAGAAATTCCCTAAAAAAATTTGTTTAATATCAAAAAATGCACTAAAAAAAATGCCCTAAAAAACATTATTATTTTAAAAAGTCAATAAAAACTATTTTGAACTTACAACTTTTAAAAAACACATTATTATGAGCAATTTACCTAATAAAAAATAGTTTCTGTAAATATATATATAAAAATATAGTTCAATTATCTTCTTCATCTTATTATTCTTTATCTTCTTTTTACCCTGAACATTTTTTCCAAAAAATTAATAGGTACCTATACAATTTAGATAGGTATATTCGTTATAATTTTACCTTGTGTTTTATAATAGCACTATATCAGATGCTGCTTAATATTCTCAAACATAAATCTTCGACGGTTATCGACCAATGTTGTTTTGTATCTCGAAAACTTCGTTCCACGTCAACTGACGTCATAAGTGCAAACTTTATATGAGCCATGTCATCATCAGTTAGTTCTTCAGATATTGTATTATTTCGAGATGTTGCTTTACCTTCCAAAATATTTGAAATATGTTTTATTGTTTTGAATCCCAATTTTTTTTCAATTACAGCTTCTAATTTTTTCTTAATAGATTTTCCGATACTACTATTGTCTATTCCGGTTTCATTTTGTACTTGAGCAATAATATTAATTGCGTCAGCCAACAATAATCCAGATGTTTCTAATATAGACCTTAACGATGAGGCTATACGCCATACTAAACGATGAAGTAATGACTCAACTCAACAGTGCAATACAAAATTACAATTTAGATAAATAGATTATCTTACCTTTACATGTATATATGTATATACGTGTGTCAACAATAATTTCGTCTGGAGTTAGGATTTATCCGATCGGTAAAAACATAATGAATGAATGTTAATTTACATTTTTATCGAATTTTATCCATTTCTATATAAAAATGTCTTAAAAACATAAAAATGCCCTAAAAATATCAAAAAATGCTCTAAAAATGTAATAAAGTCTTAAAAATACAAAAAATAAGTTACAGTTCTTAATTCCTTGATGTATGAAATGAACTTTGTGCTTGGAAAGCAATGTTTTCTGACATTCAGAAAAAATTGCAATTTGCATTCAAATCCATTCCCTAATTATAACTGTTTAAAGTTTAGACCGGAGGAGTATGGAAGAGTTATCAATCACCATTGAGAAGTGGATAATATACAATTTATGGAGTAGAGGTAAAAAATTAAAAATGGTTTTAAAAAAAGCTTAAGCAGTTTTAATTGAAAAGAAATTATTGATAAACTGGCAAAAACAAAAAGTACCTTTTTTATTATAAATAACTCGAAATTTGTAATTATAATAGCAGTACAATAATATAGTTATTACCTAATTCATATCTTAGGTATATATATTTTTAAGAAAAATTTAAACCCCCCACCCCCACCCCATAAAAAAATTAAAAATACGCTGATACTGATTATACTGATTACTGATTATATATATATAATATCAATAGTTTTATTTTTAATTTAAAAATCTAATAGTTTAAGATATTTTAAGGTTTTAAATTTTAATATTATACCTAATAATTTAGTTCAAGTGAGTAAGTATAAATACATTAAGCTACAAATAGTACCTTTTTTTAACAGTACAAAATTAAAATGTTGATAAATAGTTCAAAAATGGCTCAAATATTTTTAAAATTTTACCACGTATATAAAAAGCAAATATAAGATTTCTGTAAACATTTCAAGTCTATACGAATATTTTTCATTGAATTACAATAAAAAACAATATTGAAAATGATAAAAGCATTAATTTCGTAAATTTTCCTGTTTTTCCCAATAAATGAGAAAATTCTTGTAAAAGTCAAAAAATGACATCCTTAAAGTATTACCTCTGGAAAATTATTTTTCAGACAGGATGCTTTACTTAAATGTTCGGAACAGGTTTTATGACAGAATTTTTGTATACAGTATTAAAAAAATAATAAACTTCATAGTAAAACCTGCAATATATTCCTCATTCCACTCAGAATCTAAAACTACTATATGTTTTTTTTAACAAAGTACAATTTATGATGAACATCATCAAGAAAAATGTTCAATTACCTCTGCTCGGTGAAAATACTTTTATTCACATCATAAAACTATGATTATACAAAACACATAAAAACTAAAAAAACTTGAACATATTAAATGTCTATAAAACTAGAAATAGAACTAGAAACTATAAATAACTAGAAAATAACCAGAAAATTTTAAAAATTTCACCATGTCTACCAATTAAGTCATTATGACAGTATAAGTGGAAGCTTTAGTTTTTTTGAAGTCTTTATGATTATTTTTAACCGAATTACAACAAAAAAGACATCCTAGGATAATGGGGACGGGTGCAACCACCGTTATAGGTATTTTAATGTGTATATCAATTAACCAATGCTAACCAAAAAAATGATTCCGAACGGATTTTAGTTGATAGTGATCCTTTGTCAAGAATAATCATGTTATATTATAGTAAAATAATTAAATATGCATTATTTATTATCTATAACAATAGTTGTTTAAGGTACCGATTTTCCCGTTTTTCCTGCGGTTTTCCTGGTTTTCTCAGGTTTTTTCTTGGTTTTTCACATTTGCTGGGAAAAGTTTTGGGTTAATCGAAAAATAACATGTATAAATTACCTCCCCAATGGAATTTCCTTTTAGAAAAGGTGTTATACCTAAAACTCGGAGTAAGATTTCTCATAGAAAAGTTGCGTGCAGATAAAAAAAAATAAACAACTTTATAAAACCTTAAGCTTCTTCGCTCCATTCAGAATCTAAAATAATGAAACTTTGAATATCTTAAATTTTACAATGTTTCTTTTATATTTTTTCCAAGTTATTCCCAAACATTTTGGAAACTACTCGGGAAATCATACAATAATCTAATTACAAAAACAGTATCCAAAACTCAACAAAATAAGTACCTTTCTTGTTATTTTTTGATTGAAACAAGATTTCTATAGAACAAAAATTGTTTACAAACAGAAAAAAAATCAATAAAATGCAAATAACAAACACATCACCGAGATATTTCTCGCTACATTCAGAATCTAAAAAAAGTCTTATACTTCTGTACAGTAGGTCACTTTTTTAGATTGGAAGGTAGAAGGGATGATATTTTGAGTAGATAATTTATTTAATGTTATCTGTACGTACCGATATACCATTGCTAATGGAAAACAATTCTGATCAGAGTATATTGTTTGTCGCGTTTTTTCTCTCATTGCCAAGGTAACCGAGAAATCAAAAAAAAAAAAAAATTATAAAGAAAATTACCAGTTATTCCCATTTACTGACTATGCAGTACGCGCGTAGTATAAATAATGACCCAGACCAATTTGTTATCGCAGACATCAAGTATTTCTGTCGTTATTTACCCATCAGCGTCGCCACTACGAACAATCGTTTCGTATAAAATCTTAATTTGTCAATATTATTATTATTTGACCTACGCGTGAAGTTATGTTATGATTTTTGTATCGTTTTGTATATAAATACATTGTTCGTCCGGTTTTACGGTACGCATTGTTTTGTGAATGCATTTGATGCTTTGCAAAAAAAATAAAAAAAAGCTGTCCTAGGATTAATGGGGACATATGCAGTCACTGGTATATAAGTAATTTAATATATATCTGTTATTAAAAATTAACCATTGCTAACGAAAAGACGATTCTGAGCGGAGTTCAGTTGATAGTGAAGTTGCTTTGTCAACAATATATATGTCATATTATGGTAACATAATTACATGGGCAATAAAAATTTCCTGAAAAATATTTGTTCAATATTGTACCTATTTTCCTGTTTTTCCTACGGTTTTCCCGTGGTTTTCCAGATTTCCCATTTATTGGAAAAACTAGAAAGAAAATCAAAAAATGCCCTTCTTATAGTACCTTCTCACATTGATTTCCTTTCAGAAAAGATACTACACTTAAAAATTGGAGCAAGATTTCTAGTAGAATAATTGCGCATAGATAAAAAAGAACAAACAACTTTGTAAAACCATAAGCTCCTTCGCTCCTCTCAGAATCTAAAACAATGAATTGAACTATATTTAAAATAAACCGTCCGGGTTATTACTGATATTATATATTTGGGGAGGTTAATTAAGTGGTAACGAATAAATGTCGTCAGAAGTAAAAAAAATATCTAGATCGTATTTTTAAATACGATTTTTATTCAAATAATCTTGAATGAAATCTAAATCAATTAATTTATAAGTGTTCATGGGTAATGTTTCACGTGTAAAGTAAATTTAAAATTTATTACAAGAATATGCATTGATTTTTGTATGGAGTAAATAAGTAACCCACGAGGTTTCGCTTCTATAGAAAACTAGGCGTGATATCAGAGGTTAAAAAATACAATGAAAATCAAAAAATAATCTTCCCAATACACCGACAAGATCAAAAATACTACAAGAAAGTTCCTTTTAAATTTTTGATTGAAATGACTGAACAAGTAGGCAAGTATATCTGATATAAAAATTAATTGAAAATACAGACCTATAAAATACAAATAAACAAATCATATATAAACCGCTTCGCTCAGATTACATAAAACAAAAAATAAACAGAAATCAAATTCACTTAAAAACCTCCTCCGAATTTTTACATTCCGGAGACATGCTTTCCGAGATTTATACTTTCCGGTCATCTATTTTCCGGGGAATAATACGGCACACCAGAAATGGAGTAAAACTCACATTTTAAATGTAAGTTGTAAGTAATTTTTTTGGGCCACTCTAATATATTAATTACGCGATTTTCAATGCGTTTTAAATGATTAATCAATTAAACACAACTGTACTCGGGCATATTGTTAAGTACTACGAACAGCCTGGCATGTATTGTAGTCTTAGAATATAACATATTAATGAAGTTATACGGAAGAAAGTGATTAAAACTAACATTTTTATACCCTATTGCCTATACGAACGTATACGAACGTCAGTGGCTCATATTTTACAATAATATATGCGAGCTATTATTGTTTAGCTCATATTATATTAACTTTTTTACCGTTTCATTCAAATGCGCTACGACGTATATATTATTTTTATATTTCTAACTATATAATATAATATCCGCAATAAAGAGCGACACGTTTTTTTTATTGCCTATACGGTCGTAACAAAAGAAAAAAATTAAAAAAACAATAATAATAAATCAGCAAAATATGCCCCTTTGAAAATCATTATAAATAATAATAATATGTTAAACGAATCGTAACGATGATAGTAGGACATCTGTAATAATATTATATTAGGTAAATACGAAAACGAAAAATCAATTTATTATGGTTTCGTTAATTATTATCATGTAAACGTGATAATATTATAATAATATAGATTGTAACAAAAAAAAAAAACAGAAAATTGTGCACACATTTCAGAGTACTTTTACGAGTTTTGTCAATATTTAAATTAAAATGATAAACTTTCAAACGCTTACGAAAAATAAAAATATAGAATCAAAAACTTAAGGAGCCTTCAAACGAAAATTCATTTTCTTTGCCTGTCTCGCGAGTAATAATATAACAAAGGCATTCCGCGCTTCAGTGATTGCCACTCTCTGCGTGATGAGTTTAGGATAAAAAGACTATAATACTTTTTATACATAAGAGTATTATTACTGTGCGTTGACCGAATGATTTTTTAAAAAAAATTTTCATTTTCCATTGAGGTAAATGCGTATATTAATTTAACCTTACCTCTCTTAACTTGAACAGCCTAATAACCTATTATGGAATGAAAATGTTTTAAAAAAAAAAATTCGGTCAATACCTAGTAGAAGTAGGTGAGGCGAGAGTTTTCTTCACAAAGTCTTTGGCAAATCGAATTCGTGAAAATCATAAGGACTGAAATTCAAATAAAGGGCACGATCGATTCTATAATCTATTTCACTTCACGCTGAATTCAAAACTGTTTTCAGAATACCTATTTATTTAATACTATTTCACATATACTGGATTGATTTAAGCAGTGGTGGATAGGAATAGTTTTTGTTACCAGAGTCAAAGAGTACCTCAGAAAAAATATACAAAAGATCATTTTTCGCATTTTTGTGCATTGTGTGAAACGTACGAAAGACGTTAAAATTCAATATACTATAAGTTTTTTGGCACTAGTCTCCCCTCTCCACTATTTGCTCCTTTTAAGAGTACCTATACAAATTTAAACCTAAAATAAGGTTTTCAGGCCAAGGAGCAAGGACCCCATAATTAAGTACGGACAGGAGCCCACCAGAAAAATCTTAATTTATCGATAGGCCTACACCACTAGATTGAAGGAAAATTCATATACTGAGTATATGAGTATATTGTGTTAGACACAACGAAAGATTTTAAAGTTACTTTAGAAACAAAGGAGAAAATACAACTAAAATATTGTGTTTAGAACAATTTTTTGTGAGCAATGGAAAATCATCATACATATATAAATTAAATTATTTCTTTTAAAATCCCCTTTTAAATTTACTACACATCTATCAGCAGTATGCCTTCTTTTCCCCTTCACGGTTAAATACAGAATTTATTATTCATTATACTCAATAAACTCACTGCGGCTTTTCCACTTTCCACTTTCAAATATGATCAACTCGTATGATTTCAATTTATAACTCACGTATACTAATAGAGATTAGTTTACACAATAAGAATGTGTTGATACTATTATTGTATACTCAGTACTTAAGGAAATTTAATATCGGGCTTAAAGTTATATAATTATGTTTGAGCTTAACTAAAATTATGATATATACTTAAATAGAAGATAATACAGAAAGATATCAGGAATTCAAAATAATCTAAAAATAATGTTCTCTTCGTACTTTCTACAGATTAAGTCCTTTAAAAAAATTAAAAAACATCCGTGAGCAACAGATATCGGTTACTAGATTCAAATTTTTCGACAGCAAATCTATTGCAGTTACAATATTTCAATTTTTTATATTTTCAAATTACCAAAGATATTGATTTTACTATATTGTATACACATTTTTTATTTTTTTTTTTTACAAAATTTTGAATCTGTATTGTGTACTGAGGAAGTTATGTTTTGATTTCCCATGTCGTATTCTTAATAATTGGGAAGACCTTGGAAAAAATCGCAGGAAAATGTGAAAAACTTGTTTATAGGTTAATTTATTTTATCATTTTTGTTTTTAAAATTACTATAAAAGCCACTATTTTTTAAAATGCTAGATATAAAATTCTGTTGTGTTCACTGAGAGAATTCATTTTATTTTCAGATCACATTTGGATTGTGACGAGATTAGATTTTACCCCTTAATAAATACTAGCATTACGGCACATTAAAACTGCCTATACAAAACCCCTTAAATATGCAGAATGTCTGTCTACTAATTAGATATTGGTACATATTTTCATCATATTATAATGTATAAGTGTTTCTATAGCAATTTTAATTATAATATGAACATTTTAATATACATAATACCTCAATTGTTAAATAACGAGTTTTGTTATTCATATAAATGTTCTTTTAGTTCCATAAAAAGATTTCTACTTCCATTTTTGTTTGTTGCTGTCGAATTGGTTTAGTTTCGGATATCCGATCAGTGATAATAGATTTAAAAAAAAATTTAAAGTTTTCATTTTGACAATTTAAATTAATAAACTTAATAAAATTGAAGATATTTCCGTTCCTATTGAGGTAAATATTTTAATTTTACCGTCTTTAAAGCAATTTAAAAATACAAATTTGCGTGTTATCAATCATACCTAATATTTACAAGCGCATTATTTAACTACATAATAACTAATTTTAAGGGATCGAATACCAATATTTTCTTGCTTTGTTTAACAAATATGCAGCGATTTAGATTAAGTTTTCCATTAATTTAGCACCATCGATGTATAGTGAAGCCTTAATAATTTTTAAAACTGATTTGAATTCAACATGAAGTGTACAATATAAGACTGGTCAATTTAATTTTAATAATGTATGTATATACAAATGTTTTAATCCATTAAAATGTTGAAATCCGAAAAAGTTAAATCTGTTTTCAGGATTTGTATCGTCTTGCTACATAAATTGGATTGTGCATCCAATTTATTAACTAGTTTAACTATTTGTATGCCATTTAATTTCACGCATGCGCATACAAATTTATTATTTTGATTGCAACCTCTCCCCTATTATTTTTGGTAAATATTTTTAATTTTAATTCTTATTTTTCTATATATTTTAATAGTCAAACCAACTTTCTATGTAAAAATACATCTTATGTTATAATACCTCTTAATATTCTTGCATGCGTTGATTTTATAATATGTAACTCATTAATTAATAATTACAATACGAATGCAATATTTAAATTAATTTTACTAATTAATGGTTAATTTTTGACAGCTAATTATTAGACATGAGTATCATGTTTGTGTTCCTTAAACTTTTTGGTAAGACGGAACACCAATAAATAATAATATTTTTTCTTTGCGGAACCCCTAACATATATTAATATAATTTTTTATTTTATAAACAAATCTAACTTATTTTGTTTTTTTCATATCGGTGGTAATAATATCATAAGATATTTAATAAATTATTATACTCGCACACATGACGGGATAACAGGGGAAAATCATTAATACTCGTTAAAAATAGTTAAACTCACTACGCTGTTCAGCCGACTAAAGCGCAGCACATGCGCGGCATACAATTGCTTATTCTGCTTTTTTCATTACTGTTATTGTTAAATGGACAATTGTTATAGAATTTTAATTAAATTTGTCCAGGCCTTCCCGAAACTCCTGTGAGTTATTCGCAGATCACCAGGGTTTCGCGGAACACAGTTTAAGAAACTCTTTTCTCTAATACCTAATATACGTACATATCAATATAATCAATAAACAATAAAAATAAAATTCTAAATTTAATTTTTGTTTTATAGTTTTATCAATACTTCCTTTTTTATAATTTTCCTACCGTAATTTACAATTACAAGATATAATAAATAGTGTAACCCGAAGCATAAATTACTTTAAAACCCTCTATACCTATGTAAGTTATAGATACTATAAGTAAGAAAAATGTTTTTTAATCATATTGAAGAATAGTATTTTATTTTATTTATATTCAGGTAAGTTAATGAGTAAAAAAAACCACGCATAATAGTAAAATGTAATAATATAGGTTATTTAAGGTTATAAGAGGAAAATTTCTGTTATAAAACACTATGAGATATTTGTTTTATTTGTTCAGTAACCATATCTAATCTTGACATATTACTTGTTTTTTTTTTTTGTGTGGATTTAATACTTTGTAAAACAATAATTAATTGTAATAAATTAAATAATTAAGTTCTTATTATTTTCTTGCATACAGTAATTAAAAATAGATTGTACCGCAGTTACGGCCGTTGTCGAATTTCAACCATAATACAAACGTTTCAAGCGTGAAGCGTTTCCCTCAAAAATTTGATCTTATATTTCTCTTAAATTTTGAAACCTATTCATTTAAAATTAGACAAATCTGATAACAAACCTAATAGTATTTCGTATTTTATTTACTTTCAAATTTATTGTATTTTTTTTTTTTTTTAGGATCTTTTGTTAAGCCCGACGCATACCACGACATCTAATATTGTACGTCGAAACACGTCAAATTTGAAATATAACAGATTTTCAAATTTTGACAAAATATATGACGATAGTTTTGAATACTTGAAACCTACACTATTTAAAAACTATAAATCACTATATGATCATGCAGACCAATTATGTATAATATACCTGTAATTTTAAGTTGGTAGGACACAATAATTATGACTAGTATAATATTCTCTAATTATAAAAATGTATACAATTAGGCTAATAGAAGATACCATTGAATATATTAAGATTTTTGCATTTATCATAAATTATAAATACTTTTACATTTTTTATACAATAACCTTAACAAATAGTATTTTTAAAAGAAATAGCGCAAATAATTTAAAATTAAAAAAAATACATATTTAGCTAAAATATATGGTTTTTAATGCTAATTCCATTAATTAAATCGAAACCTACATAATTTTAAAATTGTATCAGGACAAGTGTACGACGTATACTCTTCGCTCGACGTCATATAAACATATAAACCTGTATGATATGTGGGTCCAAATTTGATATCGGTGTAACAAAGTAAGTGCCCTATAAGTATGAACCTAGTTCCTAAATCATTTGTAGGTAAATATAGACATTTCGATAATGTAGTCCCGATAACAGGAAAGTATCTATAGATTATCTTCCTTATCTCGTTAATAAACCATGCCTAAGTTGAACCTATTGAAATCTATAGGTTTATTTCGATTTTGAGAGAGTTTTCTCAACAAATTAGAAAAACGGACAAAAAACAGGAAAATTTACGAAATTTAGGTATTGGTTGAAAAAAGACATCCTAGGATAATGGGAACAAATGCAGCCACTGTTATTAGTAATTTAATGTACCTATACCTGTAAGCAATGATAAGCCGTTGCTTACGAAAAAACGATTCTGAGTGGAGTTCAGTTGATAGCTTTGTCAACAATATATGTCATATAATATACCATACTATAGTAAAATAATTAAAAGAGCTTTAAATATTTTCTTTAATAATATTTGTTTAATGTTGTATCGATTTTCCCGGTTATCCCATTTTTTTTTTTTTTTTTTGATTTTTTAAATTTATTGAGAAAACTCTGAATAAAATCGAAAAACGATCTGTTTTAAGCACCTTCCTACACAGATTTCCTTTCAGAAAAAGTGCTACACGTAAAAATTGAAGAAAGTCTTCTGGTAAAAAAGTTAACCACAGAAAATAAATTGAAAATAAAATCGTTGTACACCCATAAAAGTCTAAAATATAAGTCAATATAGTCTTTTTTTTTTCCTGTGAACAAATTTTCTTACCAGCAATTTTGTTCCAATTTACACTTTTTTAGCACTTTTTCTAAAAGAAAATTTGACTAGGGAGGCACTTTCAAGAGTTAATTTTTTGATTTTCCCCAGAAATGTTCCCAATAAATAGGAAAAAACGTGTGAAAACCGGGAAAACCGAAGGAAAAACAGGAAAATAGGTACAATATTAAAAAAATTGTATTAAAGAAAATACATAATGCCAATGTAATTATTTAGTGCAAAGTATGTCCGTCTTTTTATATTGAAGATTTATATTATATAACAGTAATTACATAAAGTCTTTTAATTTTCGAATAAATTTGAATGATTAAATAAACTAAAGTATAACTTAGTGGAAGTACATGAGTTTTTTTCCTAAATTAACACCCATGTTTTGTTTTGCATACGACTCAAAAATATTCAAACATTAACTAATCTTAAAAGAGTCATCCAACAGATAACTGCCTTTTTTGGGTAATTTATACATTTATGACATGTTGAGATGACATATACGGACTCGTATTATGGATAATGTCGAAAATCATCTATGTACATAATACACGAACTAAACAATATGGCAAACTAATAATTTGGTTGAGTAAATGAACTGTTTTTGTTTTTAACTACATAATTTATATAGTAAATTGCTTATGTCATCTGGCCGTACGTCAACTTACCCGAGGCATATGGGAAAGATGACGAATTTTTGACCGGTTTCAAAAAAAAAAAAATGTGAACTTAATGTGCGACACATTTTGTAAAAATCTCACAGGGTTACTACTCAGTGGACGGAAATCGCACGTAATATTATCTCTGAAATGTTTAATATCTTAACGTTTAACTATTAACACACGCCAACTTCCGCAGATTTCCCCGGCTATTAATAATGCGCTTAAATTTATCCGACCGAAGCGTTCGAGCAATATCATAATATTACACTAACGTAATTATGACGTATTCCGACACTCGGTACCACTACTACAATAGTTACAATTATTATTATTATTATTATTGTTCGTCTTGCGCATCGTCAGACGCCCCGCGATTTTCTTTACCGTCGTCGCGGCGTCATTATGACGTACACTTTAGGTCCCGGAGTCTAATTTCCAAATACCGTAACTATTATACCCGGCTACCTACTATAAATTTACGGTGCAGTCGTGCAATATACACATTACTCTGACCCGACTATATATAGGTAGTTTATTCGTGTTTCTGTCGCGTAAAGTCCACTTGACATTTCTGTATACCGGGGAATGTAATTTGTCGAGGACTATTATGTATAATAGATACGAGCGGTACATTATGCGACGTACTCCGGGCGCTGCACCAGAAGAGACGGATCGGGCACACGTATGCGGTAGTTGTCAGCGGCACGGTGTTTCGCCGGCTATATAGAACACCACTTATCCTACCCGACATACTTTACAATACAACGTCACGGCTGCGTTTGTACTTTACTAAATAATATATCTATGCCGCGGTCGACTGACGACGAGAATAAAAAAAAAAACCAAAATATGATTATTATTATGTAATATAATATTCATTAGGTACATATATATATATATGTAGAATAAAGTGACTTAGCCAGGGGATAAGAGGTTTAAACCCTCTCCAAAGCCTTTTTTTTTTTTTTTTTAATGGATATCACAAAATTGCGTCATAAAAAAACTACAACCGGTAAAAGTTTGGTAAAATCGATAAGGTACTAAATACATAGCACTCATAGTACACGTAGAGACTATCGTGTTTTTACATCAGATTTAATTAAACCCACCTCCCCCTCCTTTACTAAGTTCTCGCTACGCCGCTGTATATGTATAACTTTTTAAAATGTCTTACGCGTATCTATCATATTTTTACCTATAATATTTATTATATTATATACGAAGTATGACTAAAAATTAACGTGACTGATTTGTGCGTCAGCGGAACTGTTCCAACAGTACTAGGATTAATAACACTCGGCTTCTGTGACTTCTCCTGAACGATTCTTGCTAATTCTTTTTGTTTTTGGAAATTTCTTAGTTTTGATTTAATCGTTGTCTTGGTAAAACTTCTTTTTTCGTGTATTGGCGAATTTATAATGAATCCAAAAGAAAAGTAACTTAACGAGCTTTTTAAAGAATTGAGACGATTCTTTTCCTCAATTTTTATTACTACGTATTAATACAGAGACAGTGGTGTGGCCCAGGAATTTTTAATTGAGGGGGATGTAATAAATAAATAAGTAATTATATATTTTATAGAGCTTTAGGGATCAAATCCCTCAAAATTGTTTATAGATCTATAATTAGAATAACTAAAAATAACTCCATTAAACTAAATAAATTTGTAATAAATATGAAAATAAACAAAGCAAAAATGAATTTAGGTAAAACAACACAAACTTAATGACTTGATATTAAAAATAATAACAATACTTAAAAACTAAATTATACCAAAAGACGATTATCGACATACCACGCCTTTAGCAAATAAAAATATTGACGAAATCTACAGAATCATTAGGTAAGATCGTCGATCAGTCAATCAGTTAATCTATATTATTATGAAGGGATATTAATTAAATTTAGAAAATGCGTTTGAAATAAACGATCAGATCTGTCAAAGATAGTTAGATAGCTCGCCGTGTAATTTCAATTCAACGTTTTTTAACTGAAAAAAAATGTCTACACTTCAACACTCATCCTACTCGAAAAAATGATTTTTAGTTGTTGGGTGTGCTGGGAAAATGCTAAAAGTCGAAAACACGTTTTTTTTAGGTTGAATGGGTTTTCCAAAAATTTCATGAGTGGTCGTACGAAAACGTACAAGAGTTTGGAAAAATTTTATTTTTTTTTTTTTTTGTAATGGCTGAAGAAACATTGCTCAGCCCTCCACTTTGTTTTGCTTATTACAAACACACATACGAAATTTCGTCAAAATCAGTCCAGCCGTTTAAGAGGAGTTCAGTGACATAAACACGTACAGTAGAATTATATATATAAAGATAAACATTGCAATATTATAATAATATACAAAATAATAATAATTATTAATTGTGGAAAAAGCATATGATCGTGGAAATCAAATATATATATAGATTATAGGTAAGTACCTACCTAAAATAATATTTTATTTTTAAATTACGACTTAGTATCCTAATAGTGATATGTAAAAATCAGGATTAAAATGAACAGTAAATAATAATCCTAGAAATACAAAAAGATGAAGGAAGACGAAGAAAACGAGGGTTCAACTATGGAAATTTGCAGTATTATACTTGTAAGGGGCTCATTAACAGTATAGTTTGTCGAACGTATTGGAATATAAAAAAGTTACTTCGTAAATATGCGAAGAAAAAGAAAACACTTGGGAGGCATTTCCTAAAAAAACTTAAATTGTTATAAACCCTTCAGTTAGCCAGCGAGAACATTTGCGAGAACTTGCTTCCTGCAAGAACGGCAATAATCATGCGGCATGTGTTCTATTTCCCGTATATAGGTAACCAGCAATGGACAAGAAGTTACGCTGCATTAGCTCCGAAACTTAATTATAATTAATGGTATACGGATCCCATAATTTATACGTATATTCCAAAAAAAAAACGTATTAGCTAGGGCACAATACAGAGACTTGATTGGGGTAACTAATTTAAACTGAGTACAAATTCGTTTAACAAAACCCAAAATTTGTAGTGCCTTGTGTTCGTTATGTTAATTGAACGTTAATTTCGCATCAAAAACTTTGTCTAAGTCCTTGACCGTGTTTTCCGCGCCAGCGAGATTAAACCCAATGATATTATAATCAAAGGCAAACGGACGACGAGACCTAAATAACGGCATAGTAGTTAATTTTAGAATGTCGAAGGATGAACCTAAGGTCTAAACCCAAAAAACAATTGCTTCAAATAAAACGTCTTGCATAGAAAACAATATATCATAATCATATTGACGATATTATAAGTGCTGGTTTAACAAAAAAATCGTGTTAACTGTATATAGACATAGGCATGAACACAGGGCGTGCCAGGCACTACCCGGAAATCTTTAACGGACTTTTTTCATGCTATTTCCCCGAAATAGAAAGTATACAATTTCTATATTGTGTAAAATTGTATTATAGAGTATATTATAGTGTATACCAATTAGATTAATTATTAATAATTTAGCGTAGTTTTTTGTCGTTATAACTATACGATCAGTTTTGTTTTTTTTTTTTTTCAGTGTGTTTCATGAAAGTCATTTTTTCCCGTATTAAATCGAAATCGAGAATAAGAATTTTTTTATTTGAAATTGTAAAATTCCGTGTAGGTACTATAATATTGAAGTAGTCCGACGCGTAAAACATACATGTACACGGTTTTTTAATGTAATTTAGTTTTGAGTTGTTTGAACAGGTTGCTGTTGGTTGTTTGGTTCCTTGTAATAATCATTTTTACACTAACGCCTGGAGCATAATATTAAAAGCCAATTCGTCATATTATAGTACAGTAAAGTATAATACAATATTTTTGTGGACGAATTATTATAATATTGTACATGTTTCAGATCAATTTTCCGTCGTAAAGAAAGAAACTACATTTTTTTCTTTTTCCTTTATCTAAATTATTTATAATTTTATTATTTTCTAATTTTGCATGTCTATAGATAGGTATATTTCGGTTATCCTCCGTATTCACGTAGAAAAATTCGAGATCCATTAAAAATTTTTCGTTTTGAAACGAAAAAATGCAGTACAAGAATACCCGATAACATAAAGCGTTTAATTAATGGTAAAAGCCTTAGCGAATTAACATAATGTTCGATCGAGAGCCGTTCAGAATTCCTTAGAGAGAAAAATTTAATTTGGCATTATGCCTGCGATCAACTGTTATTGAAAATATATCGAGGAAAATCCTATACAGCCGACAAGTCACCGGTGTCGGTAATCGTATCCATTTGCAAAAATTATATTTTTTACAAGAATCTATAGTCAATAAGTAATGAAGTAAAATCTTGCGTTAAAAATAAATAGTCAACATACTATCTATATAGTTCAGACTTTTAAAAAATTCGTGGATATTCAGTGCAATAAAAAAGGTATTTGTTTTACAAAGATGTTATTTTTCACATCATACCTCAGAAGATGCCGATTTTTCGTTTAATAATACTTTATTAAAAAAAAAAAATTCAGAATTACAATGATTTGTGTTTTTTTTTTTTTTGTGTGTGTCTGTGATGAGCAATATTTTTACCGGAAATCTTGCTCCAAACCAAAATCTAATTAGTGTATTAGATTGGTGAGATGATTAATTTTCCAAGGGGTTTTTATCATAATTGAGAAAATTCTGATAAAAAATTACCAGAAAAGTGGACAAATATTTAAGGCACGATGCGGCGTTACCGATTTCTACTAAAAGACTTGCTTCGATTTTTAAGTGTAACAACTTTTCTGAAAGAAAATTCGTGTGGGAAGGTATTAGCAGGTCATTTTTCGATTTTCTCCATAGTTTTCACAGAGAATGTGAAAAACTGGGAAAAACCATGAAAAAATCGGAAAAAAGTAGGAAAACCGAGGAAATCGGTACAAAATTAAACAAATATTATTAAAGAAAATTTGTGGAGTCTATTTTATTATATTATAATGTATATTGTTGACAAAGCATCAAAATTAATTTAATTCTGCTCAGAATCGTTTTTTCGTTAGCAATGGCTTATCCTTGCTTACAGGTATAGGTACATTATATTACTAAATTATATAATTAATAAATGTAATTCTGTACATTTAGTTCCCGTCTGTATCCGAATTACCTAACCTAACCTTCCCGAATTCCCACCTACACCAGAGAATGCACCCGTCCTCATTATCTTACCTTTCTTAATAATATTCTGAATATCATATTTCATGAAGCATTTGTTTTGAAAGTATTTGTGGAAAAAATGGTTTGATTACACGAGTACATAAATGCTTGAGAATTTAATTTGATTGAATTTGTAAATTCAATTTAGTGATTAAAAAAAAAAACTGAGCGTAATTTTTTTTTAAAGATCATATTTTTTACAAAAATCGTAAATATTATGAACTTTCAAAATATGTTTAACTGAATTTCGCCCAGAATCAATTTTTGTCATTAATGGTTTATCTTATTGCCTTTAAATCAAATAATCATACGTATCTGATCTTCCCAATTTTCCACCTAAAAAGTGTTAACCCTATCAGCAATATCAATTGTATTTAACTTAAAAGTAATATTCACACAAATTATTATTTACCGTTAAATATTATAGGAAAATGCAAAATAGTAAACAAAATTTCATACATAAGTTAAACTTTATGATACAAATTATGAGAATATTTTCATTAGGTCTACAATTTATTCAATAGATATATACATTTTGTACAATAGATTCTATAGCATTAGCAATCAACTGTTGGAATTTGTATATCTAATTTTTGTTAATTTCTGGATTCTGTAGACAACAATGGAAAAAATGTCCAGTTTTTCCTCATTTTAAATAGAAATTTACAATGCATATCAAAAAATAACCTTCTCAATGTACAAATAAAATCAAAGTTATAATTAAGTTTTTGATTGAAGTAAGATTTCTGATAAAAACGTTGTTAGAGACACACAAGAAAAAAAAATCACACGTTAATAATGTTCTGTTCAGAATCTCGTAATTTGTTAGCAATAGTTTATTGTTGAGTACAGATAAACTTAAATTAAATCACCCCATTTATCTTCCATTTCAACTCGCCTCCTAAAACAGTGACATACTCATTAGCAGTATCTGTCATTTTTACTAGGCAATTTGTTGATTTTACTTTTACTTTTCTTAATTATTCAACTAAAATGCAAACCGAAACTCATGAGCCGCAGATCTCCGTCTCTAGAGTTCCAATTTCATCTTTCAGCTTTTCACCGTTATAATTTTAAATTTTCTTTTCTTTATAGCTAGTCTAAAATAGTTATGGTTTACCTACTATATTAATCTGTAAGGGTCTTTAAAACCCGGGTTTTCTTTTGAAATTATAGCATTAGAGTATTGAAATGCTTTGGAAGGGGAGTCGAAAATAATACGCACAAAAGACACATTCTGGATACATACACCATTTCAACAGCATTTCATCCCCCGAGTTTCACTTACGAGGTGTATTATATACATTATACATTATACTCACATAGTATAGTTCTATATGACAGACACAATAATGCATTTCAAATTGAAGTACTCTATATTTTCGGAGAAATTTCGGCAACATGTTAATCTCTTTAGTGCTTAACCGTGCTCTGCTTAGAATACGCTACGAGAGAAATACGTTTTATTTTTTTTTAACTTTCGGCATGGTGTTATAACGTAATATATAATGTATAGTTTCAGTTTAATATGAACTATAAGGAAAACAATTTTAAGCATTCTACAACTATTTTTAAATAAGTATTCGATTTAAAATACAAATACTTTTGAAAATATTTGAAATACAATATTCAGTAATTATAAGAATATATTGAAAAATTTTAAAAACGCTGTACCTATATTTAAAAGTTTTCAAAGAAAAACGTTTACTCGAAAATTGTACAATTAGCTAGCGACAAATAGTGATAATTGCTGAGACAAATATTTTTGGTTAAAATAATCACTATTTCATAAATATATGACCGGTGTTTGTATGAAATTAAAAATTAATTCAATTCTAAACACGCACGTCTTTTGCAATGAACTTTTGATTATCGAAATGCGTTTTTTTTTTTTTTTAGAATGTACATGCACTATATTTTCAGAACTATTATACGGAACCTATTATATTATAACAATACGATATGGTACGCAGTATAACACGAACTAAAAAACCTGACAAACTAGGTAATTAACAAACTAAATGACGATAAAAAATAATCGTATAATTGTTCTGAAACTTTGGCGAACGTTCAACGTGACACGAACACCGTTTATTTTATTATTACGTACATACAACGAAAGCACGTAATAATAATATATACGACTCATTTTAATTAATGATAAAACTGCAGATGGAACTTGAGTTTAAAATTTAAAATCCTAAATTTGTTTAAACATTTTAGTAAAATGTGTATGTCTGTTGTATGCTATATAACTAATATGCAAACAAATGATACCAAACTCAAGAATTAGCGCTCTTTTTCACTTTTTCATGAATTGTACTAAATTTCAGGAGAAGGGTGATTTTTAGATTTTTTCACATCTAGATACCCCTAAATGAACCCAGAGTAGAAAACAATTTCTCTTTTTGAAATGCATCAAGCATTAAAAATGCTTTTTGGATTTAAATTTCAACCCTCTCCCCAAAAATTATTATTCATAAATTTAATGTTTTCACAAGAAATGCCGAGTTTTTAATATCCTTACAGAGTAAAATGCAATAAAATTCTGACGCTCTACTGTTTTAAATTAATTATGAAAATAAAAAACACCCTTCATCAACAGAACTCTGCCACTAGAGTTGAATTTTCTTCCAATGTAGACTTATATACAATATTTGTTAGTGGTTCGTCTTAAATAGTTATGATTACTTCTGTTTTATTAAATTTTTTTTTATAATTTCGTTCGTAGAGGTATCATATAGATATATGAAACCGAGTATTTGCTGAGAAACATGAAATTTGAGCATTATAATGATTGAGGGCGGGATTGTAATCTAAAACCCCCAAAAGGTACATCCTTGATACTTAAACTATATTAATACAAAATGTCATCTCCCTGGTTTCATTTGAGGGGTCTGTAAAAGTGTACAGCTCAAAAACACCACCCTCCCGCAACGATGTGATGAAATTTATATTTAAACTTTTTTCGCCTATAAACAACTCTCATTCCCGAATATGAGATCATTTGGTCAGGAGAGAGAAAAGTAACCAATGATAGAGGGGGAAAAGACATATCATCTATATAATATATAAAATCAAGTTCGGTTTATATTGGATATTTGTTATACAAAATTTATAATTTTATGCAATTTTATTTTGCACTTGACATTCATAACAAGAGGAAGATAGCGATCTGATTTTTATCTTGAAATTCAACTATCCATAAAGAGTGGTTGAAACAGAGTTTTGGTATTTTTGGAAAACAAATTAAACTTTTTTCGTTAATTTATGGGTTACCTTAGCGACACGGATGAAAAATAAATCACTTATAATTATTTAATTTGATTGTCACGGAAAAGAAAGTACCCTTTTTGTTGAAAGATAAATTACCGGGCGAAAACGATTTACTGTGATAAGGATAAAAAATTATGGTCGAGGATGTGCCTTTAGAGAAGGTTTGAACTTTTAACCCTCGACCCAGCCGCCTGTTCGTATGCTATTAAAAATCTCGCGTACTATAATTTACCTATTTTAATAAAACTCTTATATCACAATAATGAAAAAAAAAAAACGTTAAATGTTATAACGTCAATAAGTCGGCCGGGGTAAAATTCTACTCAACGGAGCCCTGATACTCGTGTGTTTTTTGTTGTAATTCTGTTAAAAGTAATTGAAAAGATATGAATGTTTGTATGGTATTGGGACCTTTCTAGTCGTGGTAACATTTTCAAAACATTTTGGTGATTTTCGAGTTACTCATTATGTATGCGTTTGACACTTTCGATTTTTTTTTTTTTTGTTTAGTTTGTTTAGCGCAGTTTCGAAATTGTTTTGACCGTTTGGCCGTACATAAATCCTCGAAAATTCAACGCGAGGTTCATTGTGTTGCCTACTTAGTGTTTTTACGCGTTTGTACTACTACACACGTGGACGAAACGGCGGCCGATCAAAGAGCTTTGGCCGTGGTGCTCGTACACCCGGCGCGCAATCTCGAAACGTTGGTGCAGTGGCGCCGCGCGTACGGGATTTCTCTCTCGGCCTATAAATAGGCCGACGCAAACGCGGTCTTTATATTATTTATTATTTTTATCACTATTATTGTTATTATCATCGTCACTATTCACTATAATGTCCCGTCAGACGTATATTGCATTATGTTATATTATTAGGCCGTACACCGAAAACCCAAGACGCGTCCCTCTATACCTCCATTCGCCGCCCTCCGACCACCTATTGATCACGTATTACTATTATTAAAATCGACAGCCCGCGCATTAGATAGTAATAATAACAATAATAATAGTAATGTTATTATGTATACACGATCGGCCGGAAATCGTTCGGATTCGTTTGCCAGACCCGTTGTAGTCGTTTACTATATAATACACTCACTATTATTATGGTATGTACTCCGCGCATACGCACCGTACCGTTCGTAATTTGAAAACTGTTTTTACGTGATAAAATTATAAAAAGCCACTCGGTCTACGAATTAAGAAATCGAATTTTCACAATGGAAAAAGGATAACTGGTACTGTGCAACGTGGTTGACGTTACAAATACAAATTCAAAAAAAAATTTTAAAAAAAAATATAACCGATACTTGAGACTGTTGCGGCCACTGTTTTAAGTGAAAATTTGGGATGCTAGGGTATAGAAGGGAAATTCAATTTATATCTGTACGCAACAATTAATCATTCATTGCTAACGAAAAACGATCCGAGCGGTCAATAGTATTTGTGTTTTCACGACAGCGATTGTTTAAAAAAGATTATAAGTATAAAAACAATATAATAACACAAAATAAATAAAAACAGTTGCCAATGACAACATTTTTTTTTTTTTTTAGAAATATATTTATTATAAATTTGAAAAACAAAAATTACAATAAATATGAATATATAGGTGGTAACCTATATATTCATACAAGCTATGCTTGCGGCGGTGGTAGAGAGTTACAATTTATATCACTTAAATTAAATTAACAATCCAAAAATGAAACACAATTCGTTGACTCTGTTTATACGTATATACATGAAATAAAAAAAAAATAAACAAACATAATACACAGATATTAATTAATATTAATCTAATAATGTTAATAACCAATTAACAATTACTTTATTAACATTAAACTTTTTAAGATTCCCGTGGTTGGTGTGTACATTCTTTTTAATACTAATAGGCAATGTGTTGAAGTATGTAGGACCAAAATAACCAACGAATTATCAACTAAATGATTTATTAAAATAAGTAACGTTTTCATCATATGCTCTATTTTCCCTTTTATCAAATATAAACCATAAATTATAATTTTTTATTATAAATAAAATGCCCATTTTTGTAAACAATTTCTCTATTGATAAAACGCTTAATCATTTATAGATATCGTATTATCAATAGTTGATCCTTTTAAGTCATGCTAAGTTATGACAGATCCTGATAATTTGCCTTTGGTGTATTATGAGTGGCCATAATGAGTTTTTGGCCGTACCACTCCAAACCAACAGACCATACAGTAGTATCACTTAGTATAATGTAAAATAAGTTATACGTAAAGTATGAACTTGTAAAAAAGTTTTTTTATTTATACAGGCTATTAGACACAGTTTGAAGTCTCGAAACAATATTATTCACGTGCAGATTCCATTTTATGTTTTTATCAATTGTTAATCCTAGATATCTGATACAAGTCACTCTATACATGTTTTGATATATTAATTCACTACAGAGGTTTTCATTTACACAATTGTACATTTTAAAATGAGCAAAGTTATTATCTTTTCAAGTATTTTATCAAAATTACTGATCTATTGAGATAGATCTATAGTTATTAATACTAGTTCGATTATCGTTTTTATAAAACGGCTTTATAACAGCTAATTTAAATAAATCCGAGAATATACATTCCGATATACTTATAAATAAATAAATAAAATTTAAGGTTATTGATATATTTTCTGCGATGTGTTTTAACGTTTTTACTGATATTCCATCATAGCCTAATGCTGTTTTATCTATAACATTTTTAAGAATTACTAATACTTCATTCGCACTGATTTGATCACTGAAAAACATATCGAAAGATTCGTTTATACGATACTCGTATATTGTTCATCATAATGTTTATTAATTTTATCCCCAATGTTACCAATGGAACTAAAATACATATTAAAAATATTTGAAACCCAGATTGGGTCTTCAGAAGCTTTCATTGTTAATTAATATTGATTGTATTTCCTCATCGTTTTTGATTCTGCTTTTTATATTTACTACGTCATTAATTAGTTTATTTGTTAATTTTGGGCTGTATGAAACTTCTTTGAATTTGTTTGTGTAAACATTTTTCTTTGCCATTTATAAAATTGTAGTAAATTTATTTTCGTATTTTATATAGTGTGCTCGTAGTTTGTGATTATTTGGGTGCTCATGACTTTGTATTAATATATATATCATATTAAAACCGATATATCCCTCACTTGACTCAAACCCTAATTTTTTTTCACCTAGACGGTAGTTTTCGGAGGTTATTTTATGATTTTCGAAGTGATTTTCATAATAATAAAATTGGGAAAAATCGGGAATAACGTAAAAAAAAATGGGAAAATTTACGAAAACAATGTTTTAATTAATTTCATTTTTTTTTTTTTTTTGTTACGATTCAGATAAAAATATTCGTAAAGAGACTGGAAATTTGCTCAGAAAACTTACATTTGCCTTTTCCAGACGTGGTGAAATTTTCAAAATATTTGAGCTATTTATCGACGTTTTAATTTTGAGAGTTGTTTAGGTACGTAATTTGTATTCTCTATGGGTACTCTGTGGATAAAATTGTTATACCAAACAGAAATGCCTGAAAATATGTAGCACGGTGTTCATTATAAATTGCACTGAGAGCTTAACAAGAAATATACATTAAATATTTCTATAGAGATACCAAACCAGATGGTTATAATATTTACTGCACACGCGTCCCCACACTACCCTATCCGTTAAAAATTCCTGCTTCCTCGGCACGCCGCTATCGGAAATATTTTCCCTATGAGATTTTCGTTTCGTCTTAACCGCGTCCGCCGCTGCTACCGCTGATATCGTATAATAATATTATTATTATTATCGTTTGGGATATTATACGCGTTCACGGTATATATACACGGGATACTTGAGATACGACGCTGCAAAACGGATCGTAATGGATTTCTAATCCGCTTCGTCGATTCCGCACTTGCACGTTGTATAATATATATATACGTATACATAAATCGGTAAACGGCGAAAATAGTATAATATCGCGCGTTACGTAGATGTATAATATATTGCTAAATACCTCCGTGGAACGATTCCTTTGAGCAGTCTACGTGCATTAACGATACCGTATATACGACGGGAATGTATCTCCGCGTGGTCGATAATATACGTGTATACTCGTATAATACGTACAAGAGCCGTCTCGTCCATTTAGCGTAATTGCTTTTTTCGCAAACATATTACCGTCGCCGTCTCCGTTTGGCAGTTCGGGAAACGCGTACGCGTATATCCGACGCATAAACACACTAACACCGGATAATGAAAACGCGCTCGGGTGCCATAATATTCTGCACACATTATTATACGGATATATGCGTATTATCGGTACGTACAATGCGCATTGTGTTATTGTTTAGACGATAAATCTCCTCATCTGCCGCAGATTCCGTACAGTTGAACACGGCCGTATTACAGTGTTCTATGTCACTGTGAATGTCCGTAGTATCCTTTAAACGTACACGGCTAGACTATTATATTTTAATGTGCCAGTAGCCAGTAATCGTGAGGGGTATCCGGTGGTTGACAAATCCCTTTTGAGATTTTTTTTTTTTTTATTATTATTATTGCCCGTAACGACTACTGCGTAGAAACTCTAAATGCACGTTCTTTACTATAAAGCCGATCGAAATATACTTGCGGAATGCGATATACATGTCGTAGACCATATGGAAAATCAGTCTTTTTACTAAAAGATTAGGCAATGGGGCAGCCCGTTTGCGAACTACTTATTATTTTCCCAAACGGTCTACTGTCTTTCAGGCTTATTGCACGTAGATTAACAGCAGTTATGCCTTTTGAGAATTACAATAATTATAATGTAGTAATAATTTTTTACTTATATTATTTTGAAGGTAATTTATTATTTTTACACAAAAAAAGATCAATATAATTATTATAACAGGTAAACACTCGGTGAAATCTAGATTATTTTAAAGTTTTCGACTATTGTATTACTAGTTTTATTTTACATTAGTAGCAAAAAAGAATATACGTAAAATATTTACTTACTATTACATGCAGTTTTTTCGTGTTACATTTTTTTTGTCTACAACTTTGCCAATTATATTTTGAGTGTCTAAATGGTCCATCATCTACTTTTAGAATATTAACTAAAACATAACTTCCAACTTATAAGCTGTATCAACAGCGTATTTATAAAATCATATCAATAGTTTCAAATTCTAGGTAGGTGTTTACCTACATTAGTTCATCAGTAGATTAGATTATAACTTTTCGCTGTACATATTTTTGTTGGCATACTGCCAGTACATACTAGACGTTAGTAAACTTCTGCGTTATCGTTAAAACTGTCAAATTCGTTTGTATTTCGTTATCAAAAATGTTTTTGCAAAACAAATTAATACGGCTGACAGTTTAGACGTTATAATAATTCTATTGGTCTTTTTTTTTTTTTGTAAAAGTAATAAAGTGTACTCTTAAAATAAATTAAGTGATACAGTTATTACTATATTACAATAATTATTATAGTTCATAAAGGGCCTATTTGCATACAGACTGTATGCAATAAGCTTGAAAAACAGTAGACCATTTAGAAAAATAATAAGTAGTTAGTTCGCAAACAGGCTACCCTATGGTCTACGACATATATATATATATACATACAGAGTGATTCATTAAGCACGCTCACCCCATTTTTAGGAGTAAATAATGTATACATGTAAGTTCTGATTTTAGGAATTTTTAAATGCAGCTAAAGACGATATTTTCGTATACTTAGATTTTTCACAACATTTAAGGAGTATCGTGTGGTGATACAAACTTTGATTTTAAAAATAATAACCTATATTAAAAAGACGGACATAATTCACAAGACGGGTAAGCCACAGTTGTAAGTGAGAAGTTGAGAAGGTAGGATATTAAGGGGAACTCAATATATATCTGTATGGAACGATTAACCATTGCTAACGAAGTTCAGTTAACAGTGTTGCTTTATCAACAATATATTATTACAGGTATGTCATATTATATGGTAAAATAATAAATAACATATGCGTTATATATTTTCTTTAATAATATTTGTTTAATAGTATATCTATTTTCATACATTATTTCCCGGTTTTCCTATGTCTTTTCCTGGTTTTTCCCATTTATTATGAAAACAACGGGGAAAATAAAAACGACCATTTTAAAGTACCGCCCCAGTCATATTTCCTTTCAGGAAAAATGCTATCACTCAAACTGGAGCAAAATTGCTGGTAGAAAATTTGTTCACAAATAAAAAAAAAAATAAAAGTAAAAACACTGTAAAACTAATGCATTCCTTGGTCCGCTCAAAATCTAAAAGACACGAATAAATAACAAAAAAAAAAAAATAGGCAACTTGCATAGATTTTTTAGTAAAAACCAAGGAACTGTAACAGCAACATTATACAATGTGCCAATACAACGTTTATAAAGAGTTAAAAAAATATTTCATTAACTAGGTATGCATTTTTAGTTATTTAAGATAATCAACAAATTCATTTGTCCCGTTTTCCCCAAATATTATATAAAATATTTTGAAAATCAAAAAATAACCTCTTCAGTGCAATAACGAGACCCAAATTTCTATAAAAATCTCCCTTGTCGGTTTATGATCGAAACAAGATTTCTGCTGACACAATAAAAAACACAAAACAAATAATACAAAATTTGGAGAAGTAGGACACAAGCATTTCGATTTAACTGGGACACAGGAAGTCTAAAATTGATTACAAATTTTGTGCTTTTTTCGCGATTAAATTCAAAAAGATAATAGATAATAAACTGGCAATAAAGTGTTAAATAATCATTTTTACTTGAAAATCAAAAGAAAACGTAAACAAATGCAACATCAAATTTCATATTTAAACTGTGTGGTATGAACGAAATTTTTTTTTCGTTAAGTTATAATAACACTGTGAAGTTCTATGAAAAAAAAATAAATAAATAAAAAATGTTAATGCTTTAAATTCCTATACAGGTTCCGTTATAGACGTGCCTATATAAAATATATATGAGCATTAATACTCATATTAAATTTATACTCCAAGTCTCTGAATTAGTTTTTGCTTCTGCAGTTTTGCACAAATTATCTTTTGAAACTTTTCTTACCCTGCAGATATACTGTTATCGCGTGTACGTATAGTTAGTTAGTCAACAGCCTGAAAGTTTAACGATAAAGTTTACAACAATATAACGAACAATATAATAACAATATACTTCCAAAACTGCAAGCATATAATAATATAATACACTCGCTCCCATATCGCATATAAAATATTTGTATAATGTACTCGTAGCGAATTAGCGGTTTTGTTATTCGTTAAAGGAAAATATTTTCTAATTATTACAGCGTGTTCCACTCGAATGATGGCAAAACAAAACAGCCGAATTGATTCTGATTGAAATAATATTTTTTTATGATACATCAGGAATATTAAATACACGTTTTCCTCTGATCATCAAAATTTCACGCTCGGAGTCCAAAACAAAATTAACATTTTCTCGATCAAAATCACCTATTTTTACAATCAGATTAAAAGATAGATTCGGTTTTTATTTTTCCGAGAAACTCTGACTTACCGGTATAGTCTATCCCAATTCTTCATTAGCTCAAAAATCACTTGAAATACAGCAATCTAAAGTTTATTCGACAATTTAATTTTAGATTCTGAGTATAGCGAAGAATGTATTTGGTTTTACTAAGATATTTATTTTTTTTTGTTTCCTTTTTTTTTTTTCTCCTGTGTACAAAAATTTTACCGGAAATCCTGTTCAGATTTGTACGCGCGGCATCATTTCCGAAAGGAAATGTTGTCAAGATGGTAATAATCTGGGAAAAACCACGAGAAACCATAAGAAAGACGGAAAATGTGCGAAAATAATGCTTTTATTATTGTTTAAATTTAATATTTGTTGTAATTCAATTTAAAATATTCGTAGGGATTTGAAATATGGACAGAAATCTTATATTTTCCTTTTCTAAACGTAATAAAGTTTGCATAACATTTGAGCCATTTTTAGGCTTTTTATAAAAGCTTCAATATTTTTGTTTAAATTTAGTTAAAAATATTCGTATCGATTCTATGGACTTAAAAGTTAGACACAAATTTTATATTTGTCTTTTCTGGTAAAATGTAAAAAAAAATAAAGTTATTTTTTAGCTATTTACAGACATAATTTTGAGAATTTTGTACGTAATTTTTATTCGGTAAGTACTCGGTCTGGTATTCGGTGTAGTCAAATCTTTAGACTTGAAGAGAAATGCTTAAAAATTGAACAAGAAATTCATTAGGAATTTTACTTTGTAGTCAAAAAAAAATTGAGTTTGATGTAATATCTCCATTATCCTAGGACGTCTTTTTATACTCGATTTTTCAAAAAACTTTGTGTATTTTAAGCGAAAAACTATACCTAACGATAATCATAAAATCGTGTTTACATTATAACAATGTAATATGTTTTATATTGTTTCGAAAAATCGTATTTCTTAATTAATTTTAGAATGTCGATTATCTCGTAAATATGTTTGAGATTTTTGAGGAAGTTATTCGAAAATAATATCTCTATCACCAACGTGACGCTAAAAATATGCGCTTACGTTAAGAAAAATGGAAGTTTTATTGGTCACCGTTGAAGTTGAAATTTTGGTAGGCACCCGCTCGTCTCCCTGGTCTCCCACGTATCCTCATTTCGTTCCAAATCTATCCGGATATAAATATATTTCACGATACATAAAACGGGGACAAGAAAAATAATTTGATAATTTGAAACAGAAATCCGATTAAACGAAATTATTTTAAATTCCGCGCACGGAATAAAAGCTCTAATGATATCAAAATACTATACGCTCGTACACTAACTGAATTATTGCGCATTAATTGAATTTAACCGAATTACAATTTACAATAAATTACTACCTATGTCCAATATATGTTATTATTATCGAAATGACGCGTTTCGTGGGTAATCGTAACACAATTATGCCGAACACGTTGTAGAAATGTAATTGTAGACTGCACATTATAAAACGTTCGAAATTGAAATACATTTCGGTGTTCGACAAGTATAAATTATTATATTATTGGCACCGACGATAATAACGGGCGTACAATTACTCATTTCTGGCATTTTTTTTTTTTTTCTCACTCGCTCGTTTTCGAGTGAAAATATATACTTTATATTATTATGTGTACTCCTATAACGTTTTATTAATAATGAATACTATTGGTTATGATAAAGTTGTCGGTTGTTGCTCCAGTGTCGTATTTACGGGGGCGAAACTGGGTATGTATACCCCTCCCCGCGTATTTTTTTTTTATGTATTTATCATTAAATTATAACTCAATAGGTAATATTGTATAGATAGTTTATAGATAGTATAGATAGTAATTGATAGTTTTGAATTTAAAAAAAAAAAAAGGATAATGGGGGCGGGTGCAGCCACTATTATAGGTAATTTTTAATATATACCTGTTAGCAACGATTAAGAATTGCTAACAAAAAATCGATTATGAGCGGAGTTCATTTGATAGTGTTGTTTTGTCAACAATATATATGTTATATTATGGTAAAATATTTAAATAGGCATTGTATTTTATCTTTAGTAATATTTATTTACTGTACCGATTTTCCCGTTTTTCCTACGTTTTTTTGGATTTTTCCTGGTTTTTCACATTTTCTGAGAAAACTCTTGAGAAAAATAGTCTCTCTTAAGTACCTCCCAGTGAAATTTCCTTTTAGAATAATTGCTATCATTAAAAGTTGGAGCAAAATTTCTGGTAGAAAAGTTATCCACGGAAAAAATAAATAAATAAACATTTTTGTAAAACCCTAAGCTTCTTCGGTCCACTCAAAATCTAAAATAACCTGTAATTTATTTTTTGATTATTATCTGTATTCTGCATTAGAAGTAATGTTATATGGTTCACTGAATATTATTATTATTAGAAGCGCAGTTATTAAAATTTAAAAAATAAATGTAAAAATCCAAAAAAACAACCCCTTTTTACAAACATTTATCCCTTTGAGGCACGTGAAGAGGGTGGCCCAAAATTTACAAACATTCTTTTTTTTTTACAATGTATCTAACAGAATGTCGAGTACGTGGCACAAAATTATTTAAGTTCAAAAATAAGGATCACCCTAATCTGTATTCAATATTATAATATAGTGCAGCAATTTCGATAATTATTTTCTGTATTTCTGGAATATTTTATATCATCGCATAACCTATTATAAATAATATTAGGTATATATCAGTAAAAATATAAAAAGACCAAGAGAATGATCTATCCCCCGGATTTTATAGATTTGATTTGATGGTGGAAAAAGTTCATGTTGAAAAATAGAAAATAGAAATGTAAAATGTATCCTACACTTGTCTTATGTATAGGTATCGGGGGTAATTGGGCCAAGACCCAGAAGGCTCAGGTGTGAAAGTTCCGATTTGTATATTTTTATTTAAAGATTGTAATATTTTATTGACTGACAGAGTTTGACCAACACTATATGATGACGGTTTCAGTGTTCAAAAATTATTGTAAACAAAATATAGGTTAGGTATATAATATTACTATACGAGGTTTTAGCTGACACTTAAATTGCGTGGGACAAAAGCAAAAAAGAAAAACAAGACAAAAGGTATTACACAAAATAATACATATATATTTTGTACATAAATGTACGAGAGTGAGAGATACGCGATGCGGGTGCGATAAAACGTACCTTTTGAAGACAATTTCGTTAGACAAAAGCCACGAAGATTTCCCAGTTGGCCGGTTGTCCTTTGTACGTCTCTAACAAAACTATGTACCTACGTTGGGTTTTCCAGTATGGGAATATATATTTCACTATCGTAAGTCAAGGTGCACTGCGTCTACAAAACAATAATGTAGCGAGTAGGACGCATTAAAAAATATATATAGCAAGAATACTCCCAAATAAAAAAAAAAAAAAAACAATTTTAGATTCTGAGCTTATTAATGAGGAATATTATTTATTGGTTTTACTAAGTAAATGCTTTTTTTTTTTCTGTCTATAAAACAAATTTTGTACCAGAAATCTTGTTCCGATTTTCAAGTGTAGCATATTTTTTAATAGGCAATTTTATCTAGAGCATTTTTTAATTTGTCTTATAGTTTGGTTTATAACAAGGATAAACTGAGAAAAACGTAGGAATAACGGAAAATTTTACGGCATCAACGAGTTCCTTATTTTCTGAATATTTTGCAGAATAATAAATTATACGTGTAATAAACTAATAAACTAATAAAATACAATTTTCAAAACATTCTATCTTTTTTTGGACTATTTATATAGGCGTTTGCCATTTTATTGTATCGAACATTACTCAGAATCGTATTTCGTAAGCGACGATTTATCATAATATAATGTCAGCAGTGGGTATCAGCTCCTCTTTACGATTATTACTCGTAGATAAATCTTATAGGTATTTACGTTTCGAATAATTTAATATTTTAGACAAATTTCGGTGAAACGATTTTTACTGACCGGTATGACCTGTTAAAATACGCTATATTAATATCGGTTGCCTTATTACAATGGCGATTACCATCCGAATTCCGAATATTATAAATGTTTAACGAATTCTTTGGTTTTACAATGATGGTTTTTTTTTTTATTTTTTATTTTTCTTATAGTTTTTCTTAAAATGGTGATGATGCTGAAAATGATCGAGCACTCTGTATGCATATTACATATATATTGTATATGTACCGGGTGATGTCGACGGCGAAACGCATGCACTATAACATGTATACCGTATAATATACTCGTAATATATAATTGAAGTGGTCTTGTGTAACGGGCTGGCGGTTATCGATGGCGGCGCGGCGGTAGCGACGTCGGCGGTCCTTACACGAACACGAACTGCGCTCCTTTTTTTTTTTTTTTTCTGTTAATAATTCCGATAAATAAACTATAATGGCATTGAAACGTGAGAAACTGCACCGTTTGATTGAGTTTTAAACGGTATAATAATAAATAATATTATATAGAGAGGCCGTAAATCAGTACCTACTCGTACTTATAACTATTATAGCTATGGCATTTAAACCGATACACACTACCCATATAGCTTTGGGAAAATTACATTTTGTCATTAATTAACACGGTTTAAAAATTTATCAACATGCTATTCATTGTGTTTACAGATAAATCGTCAAAATAACATTTTATGCCCTTTGGCAAAGTAATACCTAATATAATATTATCATAAAAACTTTCGCATATAATATACATATATATATATATATATAGCCATATCCAGTGGCGAACACAAAGGGGGGAGTAAGGGGGTCGAAACCTCCTCTGAAATGCCTTCCTTCACTATATTTTTGTAAATCAAGTTTTAAATTCAACAATATAACATCTTATACCACAGAATAAAATGTAATTTAATTTCATCAAAAATAATTTATTCATTAATAACACGTATAGTGATAGTACTGTACTAATGATATGTGCTATCATCTCTCTAGAAAATTATTATAATAAAGCCCCTCCCGAATAAAAATCCTGCGTGCGCTACTGGTCATATCAATGGTGTAATTTGGACTACGTATATTGAATGGGGAAGTAAAATTTTTTAATAATATGTAAAAATCGCCAAGGAGCGAACATAACTCTGGATTCAGCGAGTTTTACACGATCTTTTTAATGCTTAAATGTTGGGTCCCCCGTTTAATTATTTTTCCAAGCGGTTTGATATCGTTCCGAATGTTCCAATAAATCATGTGTCGTGTCGGTGTCTGCGCGTTTTATTATTTATCTTTGATTGTCTATTATCATTTTCATTACGTATATATTTTTTTGTTAAAATATGAAAGAATATTGATTTTTATAATTTTTGACTTCATTATTTTACAAACAAATTGTAAGTAAATATCATAATGGAGATCTAACCACCGATAGTGAAAATAGACTACAGTAGTTTATAAAGAGAAAATAAATTGGATATAGTTCTATTATTCGTAAACAGGAGAACAAGATGAAAGAAAACTACTTACTAGACTGAACCTGCTACTATTTGTTTCAAAATTATAAAAAACTCCCGCAAAAAAAAAAAAAAAAATGCAAGGGAAAATCAGACACCCTGATCACCCTTTTCGTGATCACACAATACTTAACTATACAATAACACATAGTAGGTACGCACAAATTAATTCGTATAATATATTCAGTAAATAATTTACTATTATATTTTAATTTTAGTAGTATGCTTACATTTATAAATTCAACTTTTGTAGTTATTATCGACTGACGCTTTTCCCAAAACACATACATGCATTCAATAATTTTAATAATGAATGCAATTATTTTTTTACATATTCGTAACCTGTTTAAAGCCGTGCTGTTTTTTTTTATAGATAGAAATTAGAGACTTGCAGAAGGGTGAACCTAACAAATATTGATAAAAAAATTAATTTTTTAAATTTAATTTACTTTGAAAAAAAACCCCATTATATCTTAATGTAGCAGTTTGAGTGATTTGCTATTCAATTCTCCGCTACTGCATTTATATACCTACGTAAGTAAAAAAACATTTTTACAGAGTAACCGTTGATATTCGTGGAAAAAAAATGTGACAAGAATGTTGAAAACCGTGGCAGGGGCTGTGTGCGGGAGAGTAGAGCCTCTCAGGCGTTTGTTGTAGGATTACACCGTAATGTAAACTTCATTAAAAATGTAAACTTCATTAAAAAATAAAACGCAACACAATCCTGCTGCAGCGATGTCCCGAATCACCGCCTACGTTATTTTTTTCTACTCCCAACAGTAAAATAAGTGATTTGTTACAGACAAAAATCGTAAAAACTCGTATTTATTTTGTTGTATATACTAGTGCAGTGCCACTCCTTTTTTTTTCTTTTTTTCTTTTTTTTTTTAATTTGTTCAGTGTGTACACAATATACATCATAATATGTTGGTTTGTTTGAGTAAACTTACAACGCTATATTTATGAAGAGAGAAAAAAGTCAGTCTCGACGATTCAAAAATAGTGTATATATTTTGTAACTTGATTAGATAATATCGGGAGAGAAGACAGTTTATAAACATTTGTACGGCGTACTACGCCGTTATGATGAAGACGTCCTATTTAAAAATAAATACACGGTTGTGCATACTCTTGGGAGAAAAAAATGCACGCATAAAGCGTGGGGCATGGAGCGCTATAATGATAATAGGTACTTATATGGAAAGACGAAACTCGGGTGAAAAAAAAAAATCGAGCAATCGAATGTTATATTCAATATAAAAAAAAAGACAGACATACTTCACACGTGGGTGGGCCGCTGTTGTAGCCTTGTAGGTGAGTTTTTGGGAAGGTAGTAGAGGGAAAATTTAATGTATATCTGTACGAAGCGATTAATAATTGCTGACGAAAAACGATTTGAGCGGAGTTCAGTTAACAGCGTTGCTTTGTCGACAATATGTTATAGTAGGTATGTCATATTATATGGTAAAATAATAAATTGCATATGCGTTATATATTTTCTTTAATAATATTCGTTTAATATTGTACCTATTTTCCTACATTATTTCCCAAACGAAAAAACTAGTTCGGTTGATAGTGTTGTTGACACACCGTCGTATTGTGGTAAAATAATTGCATATGCATTATATATTTTCTTTAATACTACTCGTTTAATATTGTAGATACCTATTTTCCCATTTGTCCAACGTTTTCCCTGATTTTTCCTATTTATTACGAAAACATGTATAAATACAAATCAATGAATTGCCAAATGCGCGCAAATGTTCCATCGGCTATTGCCTTGATTTACACGTTTCATTAATATTCAAAATATTCAAATATACAATTCTTATTATAGCCGTTCGCATTGCGACGTGGTTTCTTTGTATATTGTTCGAGTCTATACCATCGATCGAAAAATTCATCATTTCACCACCGTGTGTAATTATTAGTTAGCACTACCCTATGGAATAAGACACGATTTGGTATTGGATA